>JAUMHQ010000078.1:16023008-16033258 GCA_032361165.1 Enteromius paludinosus | reverse complement strand
CATATATTTGTTTTGTGCTTCATTTTTGTTATTTTATATCTCTTTTCATACAACTGCATTTCATGATGCCAGCTGGGACAAATGGGGGCTCGTCCGGGATCATTGTGTTTTCAATGTATTTTGGGATTTATTTTTTTGTGTTTGATTATTTTGTGATAAAATCTGGAGCATTGTTTAACAAAGTGTGTTTTATACATTGTTGTTGAATGAACTACACCTTTGATATGGTTGTTTTCTCAAGGTACTGTATACTTAGGTGTTCCCTTATAAGATGCAGCTGCTTATTCCTTTTGCGACAAGTTGTCGTAATGTAATTTTTTCGCATTCGTCATCGGAATGAGTGGTCTGATTGGTCGTAGATTTGTCCAGTAGCATATAGAGGCATCTGATGGACGCAGGTTAAGCCCGCCTCCCAGAAGGCGGGTAGTAAGGTAGCTCTGCCAGACTAAAGCTCCTATGAACTTTATAGTCATGGAAGCCAGGTTAACAATGCTGGTGAAACACCTCAGTGGGGTCACTTACACAACCTCTGATGTACAACACAAAAGAACATCAACGAAGAAACAAACCCACAAATATAACCCACACAGGGTTTACAACACTTATAATTTTATGTTGTTTGTATACATTGTGGGATTTACTGTTATGTAATTATACAACAGTTGTGGGAGGAATCTGGAATGTTTTGCGCAATGGTAAACCTGTCCCATGACGTACTGTGCAGAACAAAACACTGCACACTTCCTGAAAACATCATTCAGTGTGAGCACAGAATTCCAGAGCCTAGGGCAGAACAAAGACAGAAATCAAATCTAGTAGGAGAAGACTCTGATTGAGGTGAGTTGTTAACTTTGAAGGTACAATATATTATATCTTTAAATCTGAGTTTATCCACTAATTTTACTGTATGTATCTGAATAACCATTAAGATATTTTTTTCAAAGGGGCAAGATTACGCTTCTAAACTTGTCAAACAACTCTTTGAAAACAAAACAAAACATAACATAGGGGTGTGACATATCACCAAACGTGACACCTTCATCTGTTTTTTATTACAGTTTATCATAAAAACATACTTTTGCAACTGAAAAAAATGCCTCCACCTCGTGTGAACAAGAGACCCAAGAATGAATCCAACGCAAATGACACCAAGGGCTCTCTCAATAACCCTTTGCAATTCTTGGATCAGGACTACCAGGAGTTAAAGAAGAGCTGCATTGCCAATGAAATGAGATTTGTTGATGAAAAGTTCCCTCCAGACGGCAGCTCCATTGACCCAAAGAACAAACTTCAGTTGGATCTGAACAAAATCAAGTGGTTGAGACCATCAGTATGTTACATGTATTCACTTTTTATCTTCAGTCCTTCAGTAACTTGTTTGAAAGAATCATTGTAAAGTACAACTGCAGAATGTCTCTTAGAGCTTGTCAGGACAGGTTCACCTGTGACATCTCTCAGCAGTTTTGATTTACAATCGTGGGAAGACATCTCAAATTTAAATATGCTTTTCAGGTATTCTCAAATCATTGGGCCAAGTTTCATTGTATTTTTATTTATTTTTTTAAGAAAATAGTGTCAGACCCTCAGCTGATTGTACAGGGGGTGTCCAGGTTTGACTATTCCCAAGGATCTTATTTAGGTATGTTTATTTATGTATTTCTATAAAAGTAGGCATATACACCAGAAAATCTTTGGTCAACTCATTGAAACATTATCTTTGCAAATTATTCCTCAGGAAACTGCTGGTTTCTGGCTTCAGTTGGGGCTTTAACATTTCAGAAGGACATCATGGACCAGGTCATGCCAGCTGACCAGACATTTGGTAAAGATTATGCAGGGATATTTCACTTCAGAGTGAGTTCTTTGATCTTTTCGCTATAATTAAATGATGTTTAAAATTACATCAGCCCTTAAGGCTGTGCTTATTGTTGTGCTTATTTTGTATAGTTCTGGCAGTTTGGGGAATGGATTGACGTAGTCATTGATGACAAACTGCCAACAATCAACGGTGAACTTGTTTTTGTTCATTCAAAAACATCTAATGAGTTTTGGCCTGCCTTACTGGAGAAGGCTTATGCCAAGTAGGTTGTGGTAAAATTATTTTTCATCAAACTGCATCAAATTGTTTATGTATTTAGCATAAAATGAGTTTATCAAAAATTTTACATAAAAAAGTTTTGTTTGTAACCTGATTTTGCAGTTGCCTTTCAGATGGAAGTATTTGCCATTTTACATTGTCACAAAAATGAGAATCATATTATAATTATCAAAAATTTTAGTATGTCAACAGCATGTTTGGTATATACTTGATATGTAGAATGCCTCATACAGGGTTTGCGGCTCCTACGCTGACATGCATGCTGGTCGTGTATCTGAGGCTCTGCTGGACTTCACCGGTGGTGTCCACGTGTGCCTTGAACTAGAAAAACCCACTATTGATTTGTGGAACCTGATGGACCGTGCAGCCAAAGCTAAGGGTCTGATGGCCTGCGGCACACGCCAGGGGGTAAGCGATTGCCTCAGGCCTTTCTATCAATACTGTAACATATATTATCATTATGTCCATCTAAATCACTTTCATTGAATAATTTTTTTAGGTCTTGCATTAAAGTCTAACTACATCTAAATCAATACAGTAAACAATGTAATATACATTACGTATACTATATATATATATATCTATCTATATCTATATATAATTTTTTTTTTCAGCTACATGCTGTACATTTTTCACTTTGGCAGCTTTACTAATATGATATGTATGTTTTCCATTCCATATCAGAAAAAATCAGAGAATATTTTACCCAATGGTATTGTTCAAGGCCACGCATATACGGTGACGGGGGTTTTTAAGGTAAGTCTGCACAGAATTAAATGTCAGATCACAGTGCCATCAGATTATAAAGCTTTCAAGGTAACCCGTTTTAAGCAAGTTAGATTAACTGCATTTCAATGTTTCTTTAAGGAACACGTCCATTTATTTCTTAAAATTCAGAATTTTTCAATTTATTCTCAACCATTTGCATATTTAACATTTTTCACACAATTCCTTTCAGAAATGAGTTAAAGTGAAATTTGGAAAAATAAAAATGTCAGTTGATATGCACATTTAGATGACTGATAGATACAGGTAGATTGATAGTTGTTTCTTTGACGGTTCCTTAAGAAAAAATCTTGAATCTCTTTAGAAATGTCACAATATAGAGCTCTAAAAGAGACTTTGTTTTAAAACCCCTCGCACTTAACCTGTGGTTGGGTTCCCAAGCAGTGTCCTCAAGGCTCTGTTCCTGAACCTGTCTCCACATGCAATGGGAATGTTTTCATTAAACATGAGGTTAATTTTCCAACCCAGTCTCACGGCAGTTCGTGACTAAATCACAAAATTTAACTTAATCTATTTACAGTGGACTTACGAAAATAACAAAATTGTGTCTCTGCCATGAATAAATACCACGAGACTGGGTAGTAATTTTCATAGTTATTCTATAATTATAATCCATCCATATCGACAAACTTATAAAATAGGTGTTCAGAAACAACAGGCGTGCTTTGCTCATATGTTAATTGTTGTTATATTGTACACCAGTGTTCATTTACTAATTGCCCTTAGCTCCAGATGAGCCCCAACCTTTGGTGTGTTCTTTGTATGGTTTGTATTCACTGCTGTGCATCTCTTACGTTTAGTCTTGTGGTAAAAGGTTTTTTCATAATCATCCTAGTGAAATACCTATGGCATATTCTGAGTTTAGATGTTATTGAGAATAAGCTGCAACCCATGATAAGGGCTTGAAGAGTTTTGAATAAATTGTCACGTTACAATGTACTGTAACAGGTAACATGCCAAGAAAAACCAGTGAGGCTGGTGAGAGTGTTAAATCCGTGGGGAAGAGGCGAGTGGAACGGCGACTGGAGTGACAAGTAAGACTCACAGAAAACTTTATAGACATTGATCAAGTGACACTGTTTGTTTGTAACAATGGATAATGCATGAACATTTTGTTGGATTCCTGAAGAGGTTCGAGAGTTAGTTAGTAAGTTAGTAGACAAAAAAATGTATCTTTAAAACTAAATGTAGCTTACTTGGATGGCTCAATAATGCTATCCACAGCACATCTTTGTCATGACATCCTCGTCATATCATATAAATATTATATTTGTGAGGTGCTGGAAGAATTGTCACTGAGACGGCTTAGTGGTTGCTGCTTATTGTATGCTTAAAATTTGATTGACAGGACTGAATGAGCTTCATTTGACAATCTTTATAATTATGCACTGGAATGTTTTGAGAACACGACAGAACAAAACCTAACAACACCTCTTTTCCTAGAACCAATCAGTGTTTGTACATTTTCCCCACCAAAAAGATGATGTCACTACAGAACTGGCTTTTGTTTGATAGAGGGAAAGACTGTTACAAAAGACTGACTAAAAGGCAACCAGTCACAAAGACAAAAGAAAGTCATTCATTCATAAAGACAAAACTTTGAAGCGTGATTTATCATTGGTATGAATGTTGATTAACCAGACTGTAACGACAAATTTCATAATCCAAAACAAATAAACAAGCAAACAAACAAACAAAAAGATTATTAACTATTATCATTTTGATAGAATAAGAAAAAAGAGCACCTAAATAACTAAAAACTTAAATATTTGTGAAATAGCTTCCACACAAAACCCCAGTAGTGAGATTTTCAAAACGTTCTAAAATGTGGAAAAATGAAACCATCAAAATAATTATTTTTTTCAGCATTGTAGATATATTTTTTTCTGTGCCACAGAAAAGCCAGCTATAAACTTTTAGAGAAATACTATTCATTTCTTAAGTGATTAAAAGGTCAGATATAGCCATTTGCATTAATACTCACCTGAATAATCTCAACTGATATCAGGGAGGTTTTTTTCTTTTCTTTCCTAATATACTATTAATTCCTCATTATTACTTGTTGTTGTATACTGTAACTTTCAGGTCACTGTTGTGGAAAAAAGTGAGTGAGAAGGAGCGAAGTAAGTGTCGTTCCTTGGCCAATGATGGGGAGTTCTGGTCAGTATTAACAGTAAATGTACAAGTCACCTCACTGCATCAAACATAAATCAAATGTTTTCAGTAACATACTTTACTGCAGGATGTCAATGGAGGATTTCACCAAAAACTTTGAAGACATTGATATGTGCTGCCTCAGTCCTGATTTTTTGGATAATTCCTCTAAATGTATTTGGACAACTACATGCTACAATGGTATCTGGGAATCTGGGACTACAGCTGGTGGCTGCACCAATAATAAAGGTAGCTCATATGTATGTATATATATATATATATATATATATCTATATATATACATACAGTATATACACAGAGAGAGAGAGAGAGAGAGAGAGAGAGAGAGATTCATGCAGACTAGTTTTCTATAATCAGTTGAATTCCTATGTCAGTATGTCCAATGTTTTTGATCACTGCACATCATGGTATTGTTTAAGGCTAGCATGTGGCAAGTTAATATCTTTTGGGCATGTTTTTTTGTTAGTTCTTCTTCATCGATTCCCATTTCATGCTGTGTGCCCCAAGCATCTATTTTAGGCCCTCTTATCTTTTCACTTTACATGCTTCTCATTTTTAAGAAATGTAAGATCTCCGACCACTGCTATGCTGATGATACAGTTCTATCTCCCAACAAACACTGACAGTAGTGATACTTTGGATGTGTTCTTTGACTGACTGTTTTGAGGAGCTACAATGTTGGGTGGCTGGATTTTGGATTGGATTTTCTTACGATGCATGGTTCCCTTTAATACTTTTTATATTTATACTTTGGAGCAACTCTGTGCTATAGAAATGACTTGCCTTGACTACTAGCATGAATGCTTTATTAATAGAAGAATTAGATACAGCATCCATTTGCAACATGAAATGATCCTGGGTAATTGAATTAGATTAGAAAACATATGATTCTGCTATCAGGGATTCTACATGCTTTTGGCCATATTGTGTGTGTACTTTATGTACCACAGAGGTCTGATTCTTTGGATGTCTTGTAGACTCCTTCTGGACAAACCCTCAGTTTCGTATTAGGATTGAGGAGCTTGATGAGGAATGTGCCAGTGGCCAGTGTCGTGAAAACATTATGGTGTCCCTCATGCAAAAACATGAGAACAGACACAGAAGTCTTGTTTCTAACTACTCCATTGGCTTCGGTGTTTATCTGGTCAGTATTAACAATCACTCTACTAGACTGACATAAAATCTCACTGAATACAGCAATTTTGACTTTCACTTAATGGTGTGTTCCATGTTTTTTTGTTTTTTTCCTTTAACAGATACCACCAGAGGCAAGTAAAACACAATTCAAGCTCAATATTATTAAAGACATTACAACAACATGTGCTTTGCTCTGTCAATAAATACATTACTTGAAATGTATAAAATAACTGATAATATTTCCTTCTTCTTTAGAGTAAAGATGAAAAGTTCTCTGCCAAGTTCTTCTCCCGCAGACGTCAAGTGGAAGATAGCGGAAACTTCATTAATTCAAGAGACGTGATGAAATTCTTCAAGCTTGAACCAGGAGAGTATCTCATCGTGCCCTCTACTTACGAACCCAACGAGTGCGCAAAATTCATGCTGTCAATCTTCGCAAAGTCTGAATCACACAGGAGTAGAAAGAAACCAGCAGCGACATACGTGTAAGGTTATTATAAATGCTGTAAGTGTCTTGCTCAAAATATCACTTCGGCAGTTAATGGTCTGGTCACCCTCCTACTACCTTCACCAGTTTACCAGTCCAGATTTTTGAGCTCTGTAACCACTCAATTAGGATTTGGAGTAACGGGGTTGTAATGTTTTTCTTAATCCTCTACCCCTCTTCCATTCAATAATTTGTTCATCTATGAGATGTGAAATGAATTATACCATTATTGTTTATTGTTGTTAAATGAATGAATGAAACATAATACATGTGCTTCTGAATGGTTAGATTTAAGTATGTACAATTCTGAAATTTACACTACCAATCAATATTAAAAGCTTATTAAAATCTTTGTTAAATGTTTTTTTTTTATGATTTACAAATTTCTGGTGCCTTATGGGAAAAACTATATTGTTCCAAATTTAGTAAAATTTAAAATTGTAACACCGTATGCTTTCTTACACTAGAGGGCAGTAGTTTACTAAATAAATAATGGAACGTCAGAAATGCGAGAGCGTTGGAGTGTTGTTAACTGCAGATCCCATTCGTGTGAACCAAACACAATTAATAGGTCGAGAATTATCACTGTGGACACCTGTAACGCGAGTCTCAAATGCCTCCTTGGTGGATCGAGGTAGGAGTCAGGTGTCAAGGGAGCATCCTTGGTTTGTACCTAAATCATCACCAAATCAAAGTGTTTTACAGATTGCTGGTTATTGTCACAGAGCTGCTGTTGTTATGCAGTAGGTACAAACCTGTTCTTGGAGGGCCACTGTCCTGAAGGGTTAAGCTTCAACACTAATTTAACACACACTGGGCCCCAGTTTCACAGACAGGGCTTAGCTTAAGCCAGGACTATAGGCATTAGTTAAATTAAGATATTTAAGCAACTTTTACAAAAATGCCTTATAAGAAAATATTACAGGAGTGCATCTTAACACAGAACAATGACACTGACATGTTTTAAGATATGTCAGAGCAAGATATTTTCATCTGAGACATGTTTAGACATTATTAAAAATTTAATTGTATTATATGAGTATAATGGTAACAATTTAGAATAAATAACACTTGTTAACTATTAGCTACGATTTTTCCCTTCAAGGACTAACTAATTTACTGCTTATTAATAGTAAGGTATTAAGTTCAGGTATTAGGTAGGGGTAGGGGTTGTAGGATAAGGCATTAACATGTGCTTAATTACTACTAAAATGGCTAATATTCAAGTATGCATGCTAATAAGCAACCAAGAGACCCTAAAGCAACATATTTTATAGTGTAAGAATGGTTTTTAAAGTCTACGTAGATAATGTTTTACGGACCTAAAGCCTCCCGTCTGCATGCATACAATCACATCATGTGTCTGTTGCTACAACACACAAAGATCATGAGCCACTGCACGTGCACAGCATTTAGTTGTTTCCGGGTTTTGATTCTGACACTTTCTGTTGTAATCAATACAATTCTGAGGAACGTAAAGTTGCACAGTCAGTCAGTTTTTCCCAAAAAACCCTGAGTTTGTCTTGATTATTCCTTTGTTTTATGTGACTTTAGAAAGTCTGACCCTTGGATGTCCTCAGATCTTATAACCTCAGTGACATCTGACCTCCTCTGCCAACACAAGCACAAAAAGGCTATCCGAATGAAGATTTCCAGACCTGCCTCATGAAGAAATTAGTAAGCCACACTATGGCGAGAGAGGAATTTAAATTTAAATTCATTTAGCCGTTTAAATAAGTTTCCTTTATCCAATATTGTTCTTAAAAATTGTGCTTTTGGTTATGTGTTAGCTTCATAGTACATGCAATTAAAAAATTCTAATTTCACCACCCATTTTTTGGGCCCTTGAGATGTGGCATTGGTTAGTAGACTTCTACATTGCTTCAGATTGTGACGGGTCAGTCTTCAGGCTCTTACTGCTGGACATCAGCTGTTTACATCTCTCTTTGCACCCTGCAGAGGATTGCCAGGTCATGGAGTTTGCTGGGGTTAAACTCCATTAAAAGCCCAAGTGGAGCCATCTGTGCTGTGTCACTGCAGCTGATTCTCAGGGTAATCCCATAAACACAGCAACAAGTTGAAGAAATAGTTACCAGCAGTTCAGTTGGTGGTAGCCATAGAGTTCTTTATTAAGTCCATGCTACCGTCATCCTTTTGGTGCCCAATATAAAAATATCTTCTTTTGAGTTCAGAAGAAGAAAGAAACTCATGCAGTGTCATGATAGACTTTTCCTTTTTGGGTGAGCTATGCCTTTAAAAAGGAACTATGAGGTAACTCTGGTAACATCTCAACATACTGTAGAAACATAGCAAGGACATAAAGCAGTCCATGTGACATTAGGTGTTCAAACATAAGGAGCATTCTTTTTGTTCACAAAGAAAACAATTAATCGCATACAAAATAAAACTTTTCATTTACCTAATTAGGCTATGTATTCATAAATAGAAACAAAGAAAAATATGTTGTGTTTATATATTAAATTATTTTTTTAATATGTAATATAAATATATAACCCTGTTGAAATAAAACCGCTTATGCTGGTTATGCTTTAAATCTGGGATGCTGGTTTAAGCTGGTCTTAAGATGGTCAGACCAGCCTAAACCGGCTTGAAAACATACCTAACCATACCTAACATTTTCAAAATATATACTGTGTGTATTTGTACTTATGTGTGTATTATGTATATAGATAATAAATATTCAAAATACACATACCTAATAATAACATAAACAAAAACCTTTATATCGGCTGTGATTCATTCTTTTGACACTAATAATAAAACATTTATTTGACAATTCTTTTCCCTAAATTGCCGTCTTCCGCACTCCAGAACGTAATCAGTGTTGTTCAGTAGACAGTGCGCGATATATCCCGAACATAAACAATGCTGATTTCATTTTTAAGAGTTTTGAAGGACACAAGGGTGAGTAATTAATTATAGAATTTTCATTTTTGGGTGAACTAACCCTTTGAAATAAATTAAATATACATGTAAAAATAATTATACAAAATAATATGAATACGTACAACTAACTAACTAACTAACTAAATACTGTCATCATATTGTGTAAGTGGAAATACAGACGCAAAAAATGCATTTCAAAATAGTTGAGCACCCCCTCCCCTTCCTCACAGTGGTTTGGTCCACTGCCTACTATCCCAGTTCATCTCACTTACGCTACACCTGCAAGTCAGGTATGTGACTGCGTCTCTGTGCATTAACTAGTTGTTGAACTCCAGTAAGTAAGGAATTTTATTCACTTTAAATAAAGTGATTCTCTTTAATGTAGTTAATGCTGATTCGTTAATTAATTAGTTGTGGCAAAAATGCTGATTACAGATGTAATTTTCCATGAATCTGCTATGTTAGCAATTAAAACATTACTTATCTATTCAACAATATGCCCGCAAATTGTATAAAATATCCCAAAATCTAGACCAAGCGGGCAAGCACGTGTACGCGTGACATTACTGTCTGCATCTTGCATCTTAAAGGGATAGTTCACCCAAAAATGAAAATTAGATGTTTATTTACTTACCCCCAGCGCATCCAAGATGTAGGTGA
>JAUMHQ010000078.1:15943664-15958243 GCA_032361165.1 Enteromius paludinosus | reverse complement strand
TACATAATCAAGCTATTATTTCAGGCCAACTAACAAAAAAAAATCAAATCAAAATAATCCATATAAAGCCGCAAAATACAGCATAAAGTATATGTTAAGTATATGTAAAGAACAAGTGAACAAGTACATAATCGTTTGTTATTGTACATATACTATAATTCCTAGTAAAAAAGCAGGAAAACCAATAAATGAACATATAAATAATTAGTTCGACTGGTAATGCTGACTTTAAAAGTTCATAACAAGTGCTTTTGCATTCTTTTTCTGTCTTTTCTCTAGAATGGCAAGTTTATCAAGTTCACTGCTTGTCCAACAAGATCTAGCGGAGTCCACCCTGTTTACTGTCACTTCCTGTCGATATCATCAGTCCAGTTTCTCGGTTTTGGCAAAATTAGCTTCTTTTTTTTTTTTTTAAACAACAATAACATGAAATAGCCCCAATTGTTTCCCATTCCTCTACAACAATAAGCAGCAGGATTTGAATGCGTTGTGATGTTAAGGAATCATAAAAACTAGCTGTATATTTTTCAAAGGATTTTATAATACATAAACTATTAGTACAGTAACAGCACATTTTAAAATAATATGAAAATGTATTGTTTTTGTCTGGGGTAGTGTCATGTTTTATCATACTATTAAAAAGGTTTGCTTCAAAAGTGTTACATTTTCTCCTTGATCACTGGAAATATATGAAAAATAATGTGCTTGTAAACAAAAATTAATGTTGATTTAGTGAGATGTCATTCTTTTAATATGTTTTTTTTTTTTGTTTTTTTTTGGTTTTTTTTGCTAGAAATGTAAATTAAAATTGTCAAGCACACAGTGATTTACCATAGAGAAAATCCTGCTTCCAATTTCTTTTTGGATATTTTAAAGTTAGATAATGCTTTAAATATTTCAGTTTGATTTTGTGGGAAGCACAAAAACAAAAATAAATGTTCTTAATTATTTACTTGCATTCTTTTTCACGTAATCAACACAGTATGCCTATTGTTTTATCAAAACTCAATTATAAAAAAAAAATAATAATAATAATCTCCAAATGACTCGATTTGTCCTTTGATCTAAAGAATGTTTAGCCTACGCAACTCTATGGAATGTTAATGATGATTCAACTGAGCTGGTCATCATGGAATTTAGGTTTTCTGCCACTTGGTTTGATATTTGATGCTGGATATTTTATACACTGAAATTCAAGAGTCCGAATACCTTTTGGGGTCACAAATGTTGACAGGACCATGATAACGATAAAAATGATATATGGAATAAAATAACTTTTAAGAGCTCAGCCTATTTACATGAGCTAAAATGGACGTGTAAGATGCGGCGCTGATTGCTCTTTCTGCCCAGGAACCCAGAAAAGCCGGTCGGACCTGAAGAGTCGTCATTCCAGTCTGAATGAAAAGCCCAGTGTGAACTGTACACGCACCTCAGGTATAAAAAGACTTACAGCACACCCAAGTTGTCTATCGACGAGCTGAGGCCGTAACAGAAGAACTGTTTGAGCTTTAGAATCAGCCTTTTATCGTCTTGGAACGCTTGTGTCGGATGGGTGACGTGAAGGTGCTCCACGAGATATTTGTTTGAGATTGCTTTTAAAAGAGGAAATACCCTTCCGCGTTAAGATGTGGTAAGCGTCACGTTATCATGAAGAGCGTTGTTTTCGTAACTTTTAACATAATTCAGCTCCTAGAGGCACGTGTTGAGTGTTTCCGTTCCCCTCCGTCGTGATGTTTTTGAACGTAAGGAACGCGTCCAGTGTGGACAGAAGAGGAGGTCCTGGACAGCTTCAGGTGTGGATACCTTCGGGTCTTTTCTGGTCTCTCTGGTGCAGTGGTTCTTAACAGTTCAACAGTTCTATCTCAAAATTGTGAAATGTTTAGGACCACTTGATCAGGGAGACACTGACATTTGTTAAGAGCAAGGATGGCACGAAAATGTGCTTTGAAATGTGCCTTCCAAGTGTTTAAACAGGTGTTCGAACACATCGACCGCTTGCGATAGAATTACGCGATATTGTGACGTCACTTACCACAGTTTATATTGTTATAAAGAGTAAATTATTTTAAAGTATTGGTTGTTTCTGACGTTCAAAACATGCTGTGTTTTAACAACTGTCTCATGAAAGTACCAGTAGCACGAGTTTAAGTTTGGAGTTGGTGTGCTATTTACGCAGAAATTGACTTTGGCCTGCATACCGATAAGCAATGGGTTGTGGGAAAGATGCGTATAATATACACGCCAACAAACTGCATATTATGCACGTCAAACACTTGCGTATGTTAAAGTCAATTTCTGCGTGTCAGTAGAACGATTTTCTGTTTTTATTTAGCGTACAATTTATACACATTTTCATGTATATTTCGAACTCATCATACAGACACTCATCACTCTCTCTCGTGTAGTTTGAACTTTATTGCTTAATATTTTTGTACGTTTCTGGCGTTTGGAGGTGCATGGTCTAACCTACAGTCAAACTTAGGACAAATCAGGCTATTTGACACGTGACCACCAATGTGACAGTCTACAATTTTCACATTTAATTGAATGTGTTACCTGCTGTTTGTTTGTAACTGTTTGTGAAATTTACTTAGAATGGATTTGACATAGATTTAGTATTGCAGTGTCTTTTAAAAAAACTTTATTAATTTATCTGTTTAATTATTATTATTTTATTTTTCACATCATGTTTATGAGTTAGTCTCACACATTAAAGATAATTAAAAACTATCTTTTAAAGTATTTCTCTCTTGTGCCCTCTTGTGTTTCCCTGTGTAACATTTAATACTTCTAACACTGACTTGTAATCAGTTGCTTAACCTGTATTTTCATTTTGCCTGTTCATTGTCAAAACATCGGCTTTGTGCCCCATCAAAACCTTCTCCCCATCTAAAGTGTAGCAGGACACTCACGCAGTAAAACTGACCGGTAACTGCAGTGATTTGTCAGTGGTGTGCTGTCCGTGGTGCTGAAGCTCCTAAGTCTCTTGGGGACCATTGACGGTCTTTGCTTGACCACATGATTAAATTGTCCGAATCTTAAAATCTAGCACTTTGTCTTAATGTTTGACAACGGCACGACTAGGTAACGAGAGCGAACAAACACAGATGAGCACAAACTGTCATGCAAATCAATAGTCACAATTATCGCGTCTCAACAGTTTCATCAGTTCATTAAGCAGGCAAAAGACCAACCTGTGACCCTGCTTTTAATTAGAGTCCGACGAAACCATATAGAGAGGCTCCAACCTATGCATCAAACACCCCACTGTAAACATATCAAACTGTTTGTGTGTAAATCGATTGTGCATGTCTCCTAATCAAGAGGGGCAAAATAGAGGGGACTGGAGAAACATCTCATGAATTGCAAATTAAAGCGGAGCCCTTTAAGATTAACCCATGCCACAGACAGAGCAAAACAGATGATACAATCGAAGAACATCCGAGTTTACATAATCCGAATTTCATATAGCTTACAGTGCAATCGTTATAAAAAGACAAAACTATTAAATTATACTTAATCATGCTGCAGATTATACAACTGTTGTTTTTGGATAATTAAAACAAACTAAGTGTTCTTAGTCATTTCCCTAATAAAAAAAACAACAACAACTGAAACCAGCTTAAGATCACGGCTGGTTTTAGCTGTTTCTTTTAGCCTGGTCGTCGTTGATTAGCAGGCTGGGTTTAGAGTAATTTTGACCACTTGACACCAACTGACTAAACCAGCGCCAACGCCTTTGACCAGCTATCCACAACTTAAAACTTGCTAAGACCAGCCAACTAACATAGGGTTTACCTTTTTTATTTATTTATTTATTTTTTTTCACCAATAAGGTTCGCAACCTTTGTTTGTCGTGCTCTGGCGCCCCTGGCGTCCAGCTAAACATCAAACTAATTATTAATAAAATTCTACACTATAATAAATTATAAATAGATACTAATAATAAAAAACAAGATTATTTAAATACGTTGTACAATAAAATACATCAGAGATTTCATATTTAATTGATGTTAACTTTATTTGTAGCTGTTTCACTTTGTTTACTAGCAATTTGTAAGAGAAATTCATTTAGGCCTACCTCTGGTTTATAGTAGGCTTATAGGACAAAGAATATTAGTTATGTTCTAAAAGAAACATCTTATATGCGACTTTTATCGCGAATTATTTAATTTTATTTCCAGATGAAAATACGAACTTTTTATCACCACAACTTGCAATTTTCAGTATGCGCATGCAATTATTTAGATCCCCAACCTTTTTGTTTGTGCTTAAATGCTTCAGTGCAACCATATTTTGCCGTCCCTTGTTATTGATAAATAATTCATGAGCCTCCAATCCAATCAGTTATTCTGTTTATCCGACCCCTCTCAGGCGCTAGTCGCTTTCTTTCTTCTTGATCTCTTAGGCGCGTCCTAAATAGCGGCAATATTCGCTAAACGCTCGGTCTTGCCCCCCACTGGCAGAGCAGTATTTTGAGTCGGGGTGGAAGATATTTCAGCAGTCTGAACGAGGAGCCCGGAGCGATTTGCGTACATGCGCAAGGGCAGCAGATGTCGAGCAGCGCTCCCGTGAGACCCGATCTGCGAAATTTCATCATCGTGTCGGGATGACCCTGCGCTATCCCGGAGAGGAGAGCGAGAGAAAGGCTTGTGTACGTGGTAAATCACCTTTACAATGGATTGTAATCATGAGGCCCTCAAGGACTGATGCATGAGCGACCCCCTTCCCCATCCGAACTAATCTGGAACACTGCTGGCTATCAATGCAACTTACGACTTTGTATACTGGGCCAAGCTGATGAGCCAATATCACTTCCAATTCACAATCAGACTTGTCAACAGTCAACTGCCTAATTCCCTTTAATCGGACCGACAAAACCCCGCTCCTTCAAAAGACAGACCACAGGAACGAGTATATTATTGCAATAATGCTTGCCTGCTTATCTACAGCATGCTCCTCTGTATGCTCGCGATAAGAGTTTTTATTAAGAGGGCAGCAGTAATGTCCTGTGTTCGGTTTTCAATGCCCAGCAAATAACCGACTTTATCTCGCGTATTAAGCCTCGTATTTAAGCTGCTCAATAACAGGCCGGTTTTGCATTAGACTGTTCAGAAAGCCCTTTCCGTGGATCCGCTTTGGTGTTGGAGGATCTGGCGTTCAAAAATAATGGCAAGTTTTGAAACGAGCCTTTCATCGCCGCTTAACAAAGCTGCAGAAGCTATTTTATGTCGTAAATAAATAAGCATTACATGTTATCGTTTCGAAAGACAAATAAGGACAAGCATTCTAGTTTTTGACAGCTGTCATTTTGAAAGCCAGAATCGTGTCTTTCCAGTAAACAAATGGTTAAAACAATTTAGTTATTAAATATTTTTATTAATCAATGTAAAATATGAGATTATGCACACGCCTTGTGTTCCATTAAGAACACTTTTAGAGATCAGGGTTCTTTAAATAGGTTTATGTCAGGTTTAAAAGAACAGATCACATGAAAAAAAAAAGAATGCTGAAGATAACTCACCCTCAGGACATCATGAATTTAGCATTACATCACTGGTTCCTTGGATGGAGGGTGCCGAGTAAAAACATCACAATAATCCACAACACTTCAATCAATCAAATAATATCTTGAAACTTAAGTTACTTCTGGCCCAAATACCAGTCCATAACCAATAATAACACTTCCTTCAGTGCAAAGGTCCATCAACATCTCACTAAACAGCACATCAAAATCCACCAACGTATTTATTTAGAAACATTTTGATATCTCTTATTTTGTATTTTGTGCTTGACCTCAGCACATTTCTCCCCTGATTCAGATTAGAAGACAATATTATGGCTATGGTTTGCATATTATTGCGGAAACAATGGTTTTACGTTAAAAACGTCTTAATGATGAATTTGTTTCTTGCAAGCACCCATCTTTTCACTTGAAGGACTGACTGATTTAGACTGCAATTCTGACGGCACCCATTCACTGCAGAGTCATAAGCAAGTCGTAATGCTAAATTTCTCCGACTCTGTTTAGATGAAGATGGCCTGAAGGTGAGTATATTTTTAGTCAGCAAATTTACATTTTCAGGCGAGCTATTCCTGTTAGCAGTAAGTCATTGAACTACAGCTCTGAAAAAGTAGCTATGGCTTATTAAATCGTTATTTAAGCACTCCTCTCAGTCTGCACAGAATGTTGCGCGTTGCAGTGAGCAACACGCACTGGATGAGCATCAAGTGCAAGAGGGACCTTAGAGAGGGTGAGTGAGTGAGAGAAAGAGAGAGAGAGAGAGAGGTGGAGTTGTTCAAGGTAGTCTCCTCAACAGGATCGCGCGAGTTCACTCCTAGACCTGCAGTGTAGACTAGATAAGGCGTGGACAGCCTATTCCACAAGAATGTATGCCAGGAGCGCATGGATCTTTTATGGATTGTATCTGGTTCTTGCGTGCATTAACGAGTGTCATCATTTGGATGTATGATTTTATACGCGGAAAGTAATTTGGAGCAGAAACCGGACGATCTAAATGAGTCAACAGTTGGATGTACCTGAGAGGAAACCTCTGGATAAGACCATGACGCTGCTTTGGAATCAGAGAGAACCATCTGTAAAATGATTCAGAACTCCAAAGCGCTGCGATGACCTCTCCACGTTTTCTGTAACCTGGGCGAGGAGATATATTCACATCATGGATTTACAAAACTCTAACGGGTCATCTGGGTCGGACAAGCAGAAGCCCAGTCTAATTGACTTGGGGACGTTTTTCGTGGATGCTGACATAATTTTTGGATTTACTAGTCATCTGTTGAAGCGAAAAGCCAAGGTAAGCCTTTGGGAACGCACAAAAGACTCCACAAGTTGACTCATTTAGAGCTCAGCAGACTCCACGTGGGCTGTTTCGCTTACAAAATGTTATGCGATTTAAAGGCTGTGCTATTTTGGGGTTCGTAAATATAAACACTAAGTTTTCAATGGTTATAATGTGTAGAGTTTTTTTTTATTTCAGCACCACGAACAGCTCTCATCCATCAACCGCGCTTTTAGCTACTTTCCTAAAAACATACAAAATACATTACACTACATTACTGTAAGTAAAGCAGATGAAGCACTTCATTTTGAACAACATTTTTTTTTCATTTGACAGTGAACTTTGTGCTTTAAAGTTAAACGTTTCTCAGCGATCATATGATTTAATTTAACTCATATATAAAAATGTACTGCAATTAGGATAAATTCGTCCTTTTTAAAATATTAAAATAAGATAGCCTTAAAGCCAAAAAACGACATCAGTATGATGTGTTAATAAACCAATAACGAGGTGCTCAAAAACAGACAATAATGTTTAAATGAAGGTTCTGATACTGTCTTTTAGAGATAAAGTTAAAGAGTCTTTAGGCTACGATGATTATGGAGGGTCACAAAAAGCTAAATGTCTGTCAGCAGGTTTCGCAGTTTTCTTCGTCCACGTTAAACGGTCCGTTATTGATGGTTTATTGGACCAGTTGCTCTGTCACAGACAAAGGGCTGAATTAGATTTTTTTTGAGGCGGGAGAACGACAGTATTTTGGGTGGCAATTTAAGCTCACGTGACTCCAGCATATATATCATCAACATAAAATATTTAGAGATGTGTAATTAAATATTCAAACATTCTCACAATTTATTGCAAACCGAGAGGTTTATAAGATGCAGTTAAGTGAAATACCAGAGGGTGGCGCCAGAGTAATAAGCAAGACTCCAACAGACGCGCAATCTCACAATCAGCACAAGTGAACTGGAACATAAAAGATGACGTAATCAAGCTATTTTTTATATATATATCTTTTTTTTTTTTTTTTTTTTTTTTACAAATGGGAAAGATGAGTGCACAGACGAGTGTAAAAATAACACAATAAATTCGGTTAGTTCACATACGATATTGTTTCTTTAACGCACCTCTTATCACAAACACAGAATTTATTCAGCTCTAAATTCGCTAGTTCAATGAAAGCTATGTTATTTTCACTTTTTGTTTGTTCAAACGCAGTCTAAACTATCTGAAACAGTGTGTGAATAGCTACTGAGCGTTCAGCTCCACCCCTGCAACCAAGTGACCGAGCCGCGCACATTGACAGCAGTCAAACTTCACTCCTGCGTACGCGCGTCGTCATGGAACTAAAGCAAAGCAAAACTTCACGAGAACTGAGTTGTGCTTTTACCTTTGCGCTCCCACTGACTATCCATGAACTGTGTTCCTAATTAACTAACAGAGACGCAATAAAGTGCACTAGATGTCCGCGTTTTGATCTTTTGTACCGAGATGATGGATTTAACGCAGGGGAATGCGCAAGGAGATTTCCAGTTCAGCCGGTCAACTGTAAGTCCTCTAATAAACAGCTGATGCAGAGAAGTTACAGTAATCTGTTTGAATTCCCAAGCTTGCTGTTTGTGCATTGTTGTTGAGTAATTTGCAACACGTTTAAAAATTTGAATCATGTTACGTGTATGGACAAAATAGTGAAGCTACGTTATTTGTTATTATGCAATTAACAGTAATCTGGATGTTCTACATTTACAACCATCCATTTTTGACAGATGTTAAATATATAGGGTCTTTCTGCAACTTGATTTTGTTGTCTTTCATTAAGGTGGAAGGCTGTTCGAGTGGAGAGTCTTCTCTCTCACTTGAGCTGAGCCCGAGGAAGAGACTGTCAGCGGAGGAGGGAAGGTGTGCCAGCAGACCCCCACCTGAAGGCGCAGGAGCCGTGAGCCTCTCTGAATCCGACAGGGAAGAGTCTAAGCCAGATCTGTGCAAGCAATGTCAGATGACTATAGCTGAACTGAGGAGACAAGCCCTCGCTCTGTCCGACCCTGCTTCCTTTAAGGTCAGTTAGTGCAAAGCATCATTTCAGTGCCTTTGCAAAGCAAACAAACACATCCAAGACAGGGGAGTTTGGTGTATCGTATCACTAATAACGTAATCTTTCAAGAACTGCCTTGATTCATGCAAGACCACATGACTAAGAATCTTTTGTTAGTTTCACGAAGCACTTGACTTTCACTTAAACCTCAGAGCTCTGGAAGTTCTCCTTGTTTCATTGTGTCACTCGGCTCTTTTCAAAGCATTGTGAAAGCTTCTCATAAATCAGATGCTGTGAAAGCCTCTTAAAGGCCAATTTTGCGTATAACTCACGATCTGATGAAAAGTCGACACAAATAAGCCCCGTCTTTGTAGTTTTATGACTCCCTTATCAGAAAACCGATATCCTATTCAGGCTCCTATTCACAAAGTTCACCAAGTCATCAAAAGGTTAATCTTTTTACTATACCGCCACAGAGAACAAATATTTAAATGACCTCTTTTTCAAACTATAGGCTTTGTTGCGCTTTAGAATGATCGGTCATGCACTGAAATCATGTTCAGTCTAAAATACCTATAGGCTTGAATAAAATTGTA
Source organism: Enteromius paludinosus (assembly GCA_032361165.1). Classification (NCBI taxonomy): domain Eukaryota; kingdom Metazoa; phylum Chordata; class Actinopteri; order Cypriniformes; family Cyprinidae; genus Enteromius; species Enteromius paludinosus. Next base: position 15,948,815 of record JAUMHQ010000078.1, on the reverse strand, counting down.
TTCATTGATGTGCTCATTGCTGGATGTTTGCCTTATGGTCAAAAACAGAGACCTCATCAAGCTTTGGATGGTTGGAGGGAGAAGTGAGAAGCTCAGCTGTGTGGCTCAAAGTGTTCCTATGCTTGCCAATGCAGAAAGTAAATGGGCACGATGTACAGAAAGCAATCTGAATGAAAAATTAACTATTGAAGTACCACTAAATATACTGAAATAGAGTCTTAAACAAAATAGAAATTCATATGGGAACTTTAAGGTTACAGCTAGAGTAGTTTATGATCGATAGATAGTTAGCACCACCTTCATGCCAGTATTCAAAAGTCTGGCTTACTTGAATCTCACAAAAAAAATTGAAACCGTCCAGATCGCCACCCTTGTGTTTTGTTTTGATGAATGCTGGTAAATTGAAGCTACAAAACCGTTTGCCATTGTTTGTTTGGAGTCTATCTGCTCATTCCTAAAGCCAAGAAATGTCTTTTTTTTTCTCTCACAACCTTCCGTTTCTAGAGTTTTCAACAGCTTTTCTTACTTTCACACACTGTATTCACACAGTTTGCGCGAGTGCCAGTCTCTGAGAGTTTGTGGACAGGGGAGGGGGCTATTGGAAGTGGCCCATTGTTTTGGGAAACAATGCTTATCTCCCCCCTTGTCCGTCGACATTGGGGGGAGAAAACAGTTGAGCGGACTCGCTGAACAGTCTGCGGAGGAAGTGCAGACCCAGTTGACCTTCATCATGCATTCAAAGTGTTCCTGTATACTCCTCACCAAATTCCCACCACAGTTAAATATAGGCTGTCGACTTTTTATTGTTGTCTGACTTGCTGCTTGGGTTAGCCTCAGGTTTTCCCCCTCCCTTCACTTTCTTTTGTGGTTGTGTTTCAAGAGAGATCTCATGCTTAGGTAGGATTACAAGCCCTCCGGTTTGCTTTGAACCCCCCCTCAAGTTCTCTTCTCTCCAGGTTACCTCAGGGAATAAAGACAGGGTTTTTGTGTGGGTGTGCATCGATGTTGCTGGATGCGTATGACCTCGTCCCACCCTACGATTTGTTATTTGGTTAGTGCTTCCAGTGCTTAACATACTCACTCATTCTCATCAGCGGTGGTTATCTGAAATAACGACAATTTGGCTGCCCCATTTCACTCTCTGGCTGTTTGCCCTGTGTGGTCCAGTCCAGGTGTGGGGGATAAAGCCGTGGGGTCAATCCGGAGAGGTTACACCTCTATCGGCCCCACTGCTGATGGCTTAATGAGACTCTGGAAGCATTGGCCATGGGAGTTCTGCTTTCCCTGGAGTTGGGGAAAGAAAGGATGCTTTGTCCAGCCGGAGATGTGTGGTGGATACCTGACCTGAACTTAGAGACTCAAGCGATGTGGTTCTAGATACAAAGCTACAGAGGGTTACTGTTTATCAGCTTCTACCAAAGTGTGGGTGGCCTGTAGGCTTAGATAGTTTGAATTTTCATTATTCTTGTTTTCAAATATGATTCACACCTGCTTCAGTTTGCTGGTAAAGTCTGGGAACCGCAGCACTCAATAAGTTTCAGATATCAGGCTGGCCTAATGACCCAGCTGCACTTCACTGGTTCATACTAAAGCTCATTTATCCTCAGCCAGCTTGTGTTGGCAAGGAGTACTGGCCTCTTAGTCAATTGTTTTTGTGTAATTGCAGAATTTTTTTTTTTTTTTGTGTGCAATCCATTCATCCACAACACAAATTAAGATATTATTTATGATGTCAGAGAGCCATCTGACCCTCCATAGACACCAATACAACTGAAATGATCCCAGGTCCAGATATCTAGTAAAACATCTGTAAAACAGTCCATGTGACATCAGTAGATCAACTTGACTTTTGCGATGGTACGAGAATAAATTTTATACATATTATATATATATATATATATATTTTTTTTTTTTTTGCACAAAAAAGTATTCTATCGTGAGCAAAAGTGAAGTTGAGTCACTGATGTTACATGGACTGTTTTACCGATGTTTTTACTACATATCTGGAAGATATCCGAAGATGAACAAAGCTATTATTGATTTGGAGCGAAACAAGGGTGAGTAATTAATGACAGATTTTTCCTTTTTTGTGAACTAACCCTTTAAATTGCTCAGTCCATCTATCCTGTATCTTCTAAAGGGTGTTCAATAAACATATGCAAACTTTGGGTGGATTTGTGAAATGTGTGCATTACAAATTAAACTAATTTTGATAATTGTTGGGGAAAGTTACTTTGACATGGCGTCAGGAGACTTGACAGTAAGTAAAAAAGAAAACAAAGCAACTGGCATGCTTTTTTTGAAAAAGTAACTCAGTTATATTACTCTAAAATTAAAAAGTAATGCGTTACTTTACTAGTTACTTGGAAAAAGTAATATTATTACGTAACTTACGTAACCCCCAACACATCATGAGTGATGTAATGAATGGATTAACTAAAAATCAACCCATTTAAGTGCACAAGCACAACCTATTTATTAATGAAATTCTCACTGAAATGTTCTAAAATCCTACAATTTGGGCTCCTTCCAGGAAATGCGCGTTCAGCATCTCAGCCTGGCGTGTGACAGGCCGTTTCTTTGCAGTCTTCTGCCAAGCACACGCTCGCAGGTGGCAATTAGTCTTTCTTCACGCCCCACAGCTTTTAATGGCTTCACTCTTTTTCAGCAGGTTTGCTTTCAGCCTGGTCCATCCTTTGTTTTATTATTTATTACCAATGATTCCCCCGGCTGATATCTGTGAGGAATGGTCTCTTCTCTTCAAACAATAAAGAAGCTCTCTCCTCAGTAGTTCATTCACTTCAATGTCAAGGCACTTAACACCTGAACAATGCCTGAGGATGGAATGCCTGGAAGCTTAACGCAGGACAATGGACAAAGACCTCATTGCCTACAATGATTGGCACTTAACTAGTCACAAAGCTCCAGCACATAATCGCAATTTAAAAATGGCCAGCTTTAACCCTAAATCATATGTCCGGCTACTATAATCATTATCCGGTAAGAGTGAACCTGAGACGGCTAACGTCAACTTCTTTCACTCTACTGGCTGTCCGCTTCGATTACAGGATCGTTCAAAAAAATTTAAGGCCATACGCACCTGGGTTAGAACAATCTAGCGGTTTGGAATATAACGTTCCCAATCCCATTATTGTGATGAAGGACAACATGGTATATGGTATCACGTTTAATAAGATGAATATGCGCTCGGGGGCGGCCGTTATTTCATCTCCATTGTCCAAAGAGAGGCACTGAAATGGCTGTCATCAATTATAATAGCCACTACAGTTCTAAGGGCCTATAAGCTCTCTGTTGTGACATGTAAGAAGTTTAAAGTCCGTTCACCAGGCAGGTCGAAAACACCTGCATCCATCCGTCCTTCAAATGCTGGGTGAAACCTTAGACGACGGTTGTAATGAGAATACTTCGCTCTCCTTTGCTGTCAGTCATCTCCCTGAACTCTCTCGTGACCAGACCATGAGGATCATCTTAAGCAAAGCTAGATGGATTTGCTGTTTGCCGTTTTTAACCCCTGCAGCCGTGTGTCTATATGTGCATATAAGCAGCATTGGGCTATGAGAAAGGTCAGTGTGTTTGGCTGCTATGGGTGGCGGTATGAAATGGGTGGACCTTGCTTGATTAGACTACAGTATATTGTCTTGGGCAATGAAGATGGAGATCGCTCAGTGTGGTGGCCCAATGTTTTATTCAATTGGTAGTTGCATAAGCCAGATGTTGTATTGCATGCCAGAGCTCAAAAGAAGAATCATGAAAAATCTCTGAAATGTAGATATGCTTGAAAGAATTTGAAAACTTTTCTATTTTAAAAGTACAACCTAGAGTTCTACACTCTTAAAAGTAAAGGTCCCAGGTTCATTTATAGCAAATGCCTAGAAGAACCATTCTGGGTTCCTCAAAGAACCTTTCCGTTAACAGTTTTTAAAAGAACATTTCTTTGAAGGTCATGTGAATAATCTTAAGAATGTTTTTAACCATTTAAAGAAAGCTTTGTGCGGTGGAAAGTTTCTGTGGAAGTTAAAGGTTTTCCACGAAACCATAGATGCCAAGAACATTCATTTTCATGGAGGTACCTTCTCTTTTAGAATCAAATGCATCCATAAGACTCATGCTATTATGAACAGTTGGTAAAATATTTTTTTCTTAATTTGAAAATAGTTTGAGTAATTTGAGGAACTGTAAAGAACCTTTTGTGGATTGAAAATGTTCAAAAGATGTTTTTGAAAAGCCATAGATTCCAAGAATTGTTATTTTATTTTTTTAAATGTATTCTCTCTTTATTGAGGAAAGTGCTGTCAGGCGCTGTTCATAAAATAACAATTTACTCTTCGAGTTCTTTTTAAATAACCAGAAGAACCCTTATAAAGAACCTTTTGTGCACTGGAAAGGATGTTAAGGGTTCTTCGTGAATTCATCGATGCCAAGAATGTTTATTTTAAAGAATGTATCCTCTCTTTATAGAGAGCAATAAGCCTTACGCTGTTGAGAGCTCATCTGAATTTTCAGGTTACTTTAAATGTGACTGCATGCCCAACGGCACAGTTCAAATGTTTATTCTGAGGACAATTATTTCCTCACACCCCTACCAGAGAAAAGCTCACAGTTCTCACGAGAAGCAAGACTGACTGAAGCGGAGTTGAAGGCCTACTGGAAGTCCTGGTTTGACTTGCTTACTCCATTTCTTCACTCTCAACCCTGCAGGGGAGGTTTGCCTAGCACATGCCACAGAAGTCGCTATAAATCACTCAAGATTTATTGCCTTTAATAGTTTCAATTCTGATCTGTGCCCTTTTCTTGTACTTTCATATGCCTTGAGTTTGCAAGAAATGAAAAGCTGTTGATCAGAACACAACAACAGGCGAATTGTGACGAAATATGGGGGCGGATGGCACCTGGCAAACATTTTAACGTCAACTCACACCTGATTCCTTGAATTGTCTTTTTTTAAGTTACATTTCTTTAATGCTATTTGAAAGAAAAGTGTTGACAATTAAAGATCTTAGAAATGTACATTTTGGGTTTATATGTTGTTTTTATACGGCTATAAATTTCAATTAAATCAATTTTTAATGATTTATATATATATATATATATATATATATATATATATATGTGTGTGTGTTTATAAAAAAT
>JAUMHQ010000078.1:15897584-15933946 GCA_032361165.1 Enteromius paludinosus | reverse complement strand
CCAATAAATATTTAAAGTTCTAAACCATTTATTGTGCTTTATTTTTTCACTATAGTAATGACAATATTTATAATATGGCGAATTTGATAGTTGTCTCTCACATTGTCCCACAACAACATTAAAATAATGTAGATTAGTGTACACTGTTTAATATTTATTTTATAGTTATATTAAATTAGATTTTTTTTTAAAGTAACGCAATAGTTACTTTGCCTGGTAATTAGTTACTTTTGTAATGATGTAACTCAGTTACTAACTCAGTTACTATTTGTGAGAAGTAACTAGTAACTATAACTAATTACTTTTTTAAAGGTACGTTCCCAACACTGATTGTGAGTGAATGTAATTCTGCAATTACAAATAATAATAAAAATAAAGGATGGATTTTTGTAGGTATGAGAATTTAAACTCAATGATGAGAAATACAGTTGCTAATTTATTATTTAAATAATGATATCCGACAACTTGTTCTGCATTGAGTTGCCGATATTGGCAGGTGTTTTGTAAATTTTTTGGGTCATGAAGATCATGAATATCTACAATCTTTGATTAACAGTCGAAAAGAACTCCAGGGAAATGAATTGAGCGTAATGAAGGGATATAAATAACACGTAGGGTGTCCTGCCATGGGTCGCACCCTTCATATCCCTGTTTTCTGAACTGTGGATTCCAGCCAATGCACATCAATACAGCAATTTCCTATTTGCTCATTTCCTGTTTTGACAGGAAGCAGAGGAAGATGGCTTGTGGATGGTTGGGTAGCGCGGCCAGCTGTCCTCAGGTAGTTGCACGCAGACGTTAAGTGACCGCTTACACCCTGTTAATGAGATTGGCTTGCCGCGTGTGTTTAGGAAAGGAAGCTTTTGTAGGGAATGCTGTTAATCATTTCTGAATCTGTGCCCTTCTTCCCAGGACGCTCTTTTTGACCCGCACACAATGCAGTGCTTTTGAAAGCACCGGTTTCTTTTGTTTTTCCATCACATTCCATCCATCACTGTAATCCATCTTTCTGTGGGCAGGGAAGTCGTCTCCTCTGTTCACACCTAGCTTCCCTCAGTGGGAGTTGAGTTGAGATGCACTTAAGAACCATATTTCAGCTGACACTAAAGTTCAAATGTAAGTGCCTGACTGCCCTGTGGAGATAAACACCTGCTGGTTCATACACGGAGGATCACATGACCAGACCAGTGCTCGCTTTGTCTTGATAACTGTTATTTTTGGGTACAGAGCCCTACACATGACATGGCAATGGAAAGAAATTAAGAGTTTATTTCTAGGACTTAATTAGGTAAATGCTTGCTTGTTCTTGTTGTATATTGTATATAATATCTGTTTTTTCCCCTGAATGTCATATGGGAGGCTTTAGATTTGGGCACTTTTACTTGCGTAATAAATAAAACGATGCACTATATATTGGCAACTGTGTTATTACAGTTGGCTAAAACTAAATCACAATAGAAAAGGACAGAGATTTGTTTAGCTATCCCAAGATAAAATTTCTCATTTTAGTGCTGTCAAATGATTAATCATGATTAATCGCATCCAAAAAATATATATTTTTTTTACATAACATATGTGTATCACGAACCAGAGTCGGGAAAACATGCGGATCCGTTTGCGAGCTTTATTTAAGTTTAGAGTCAGTACAGGCGGGATCAATAACAGCAATCGGGAGCATCTGAGGCATAGACAAGAGAATAATCTAAAAGGGGAAGCGTGATAAATCCTGAACTAGGAGAATACACGGATGGCTAGACAACGGGGAGACAAACGTACATCCAAACATTGACCAGCGACTAATACAAGGACATCCGGGATATTTATACATGTGATATTGACAGAGGGAGGTGGAGAAACAGATGAGTAGCCGTAACAGACGAGGTGGGTGGAGACAAGAGTTTGTTGATAATAAGTCCAAGAATGCAAACAGACACAAAACACATGGGAGCCTGCTGACGACCACCTGAGAGGAGCAGACGGCGATGGCCTCCACCAGGGCGCAGCGAGCAGCAGAGACGCCCACCTGGGCGGAGTCAATGGAGGAGACGCCCTCCAGGGCGGAGCAGACAGTGGAGCAGCCCACCTGGGCGCTTCAGGCAACGGGGATACCCTCCTGGGCTGACCAGACAACGATGACGCCCTCCAGGGCGGTGCTGGCGGAACAGAAGCCCACCTGGGCCGACCAGACAGCCACAATGCCCTCCCAGCTGAACAGGCTGCGACGATGCCCTCCTGGGCCGAACAGTCTGTGATAAAGCCCTCCTTGATCGAACAGTCATTGGTAATGCCCTCCTGGGCCGAACAGACAGTTCATTGTCCTCCATGACCGGTTCAGGACACAGTGGAAGTTCACTGGCCTATGGGATTTGCACAGAGTGGAGTGAAATCAACTGAGCCACCCCCATGAACTGACCCGGAGGGTGTGCAGCCACCTGCGGGGACCCCAGAGAATCTACGACCGGAGTCGACTTCTCTGGGGTAGGTGCAGCCACTGGTGGGACCTCCGAGACATAAATGTCACCCAAGGGTTCAGGCAGCTGGGGCCACGGCAAATCAGAGACGTCACATGGCTCCAGTGGATCAGGCCACGGGATTGAGCCGTGATACGTGGCTAGGAGCCATCAACTGCGGCCTAGGTACCACGAGGGCCAGCAACAGGTCTCCTGGCGGTGTAACCGGGGCAGACAGGACATTACATGGCTCTTCACATTATGCTATGGGGCTAGGACCCGTCAGTTGCGGTCTGGGTACCGCGAGGACTAGTAGCTGTGCTCCTGTCTGTACCACCGGAACCGACTGGACCTGACACGGCTCCTCCCCTCCTGACACAGGGCTGGGACCCGTTTCTGGTGGATTGGGTTCTGCGAGGATTTTAGACAGCCGCTCATATTACATAACTGGAACCAATTGGACATGACACGGCTGCTCGTACCGTGAGACGGGGCTGGTGGGTTAGGAACCGTAAGGACCTTAAGTAGCTCTCCTGGCTGTATTACGTGACTGACAGGACACCACACAGCCCCTCTCGCTGTGACGTGGTGTTGGAACCCATCACAAGTGGAACAGTAGCCGCTAGGATGGGTGACAGCTCCCCTAGCTGTGACACCGGAACCGACTGGACACCACACAGCCCCTCTCGCTGTGACATGGTGTTGGAATCCATCACAAGCGGAACAGTAGCCGCTAGGATGGGTGACAGCTCCCCTAGCTGTGACACCGGAACTGACAGGGTTTGACACGACTGCACAGGGTTTGGGTGCAGCAGGATGGGTAGATCTTCCCAAATATCTGGCGGCGTCTCGCGATCGACGGCCATCTTACGCGGTGCCTCGCGATCAGCAGTCATTTTGTGTGAGAGCGGCCCTTGCCAGAAGGCGAGACGAGAGCCGGGCATTTGAGGATAGCCTCTGTGGTGCTGCCACTGTGAAGGCGCGGGGAAGTGCTGAGATGCCGAGTATAAAGATGGGGAACTGGCGTATAAAGCTGCTGGACCCTGGTCGGCTGGAGTGCACTGTGTATATTTATTATGTGTTTATAAATACAAACAGGTACAAACATGTACCTTTTGAAAAGATACCGCCCCAGTGACAGCTTTTGCACCTTTATTTCTGATAGTGTATAATATAAAATATAAGTAAATATTTGATGAATATATAATGTATGTGTGTGTATTTATATATACACAATAAATATACATGTCACACATACATATGTTATGTAAACAAAAACTTTTATTTTAAATGCGATTAATCACGATGAATCATTTGACAGCCATACAAAAAGTCATTAAAAAAATCCCAACAAAAAACATGCAATATAAATAGAACTTTTACAAAAACTTTAATAATAACAGAAAATATAAAACTAATACGTAATTTAAAATATCGGTAGTATCGTAATTATACTGAAACCTTTTATCTTTATTAAAAATATTTAGCTGTTTTGGCTGATATTTAAATGAACATGTTATTTTCATCTATTTTATCTTTGCCTTTAAGTTAATATTTAAATTAATTTAATAACACTAAATCTATTTCTTGCATCTAATCTCAAGCAAATCTCAAAATGTATATTTCATTTTTTTATGTCCATTAAATATTCTCAATTCCACCCAACACTGGCAGACATTTCTTTTTTCTTTTTTCCTGGACACTGTTTAGAAGTATTTGTGATTAAGCTCAATCTGAGTCTTTCTCAGATTGCAACCCAGATACATTGACAGGCAGCCAGATTGCCCCGACGCTATTATGCATTGCCTAACTAATTAGGAAATTCAGTGATTATTAACCTTGGCACTAGACAGCGATCTTCTCATTTCTTTCATTATAGCCTGGAGTTGGTTTACTCTAAATGCTGCTTTTAGTTTTATTGTAGAGAGAAAGCAATTGCACGCTGTCAGCTGCACACAAAAGCCCCCTGTTTAAGATTCTTGGAAAGTATTATGCTTCAATAAACTGTATACAGTACTAACTTTCTTAGCAGTTTTACCTTCTGTTTACTCTGCCTTTTAAAATGGTTTAATGCTACATTATTTTAGCTCTTCATTTAGCAGATGATTATTAGTCTATATCCAAACCAGTTTTACTGCAAGCACAATGCATACTTCCTCAAGAGCTTAATTTTTTTAACCGTCCCTTTTGGAGTCTGAAGTGGCAGCCTTTGATTTACTATATGAAAGGGAGGCTGGCCAGGAAGTTCCTGTGTTGATGAATTTTCAGTTCCTTTGCTGTGATTGTTTTGAGATTTTGTGCATGTATATGTGTGATTGCTTACTATAAGTGTTTTGTATTTAGATATGCGATTATGGGTTGGTTGATCTATGTATTGTAAATCATTTCAGCAGCAGTAACTCTGTGTGGTTATTTTGTGAGTGGTGAAGGTGAAGGGGTCAAAGGTCAGTGCTCCTGAATGCTTAACTCTGTTGGAGCGCCACTGCACTCCTACCCTGACCTTCAGAAGCTGCACAATTAGCTGACCTTTGACATCTCATCAGCCAATGAACCCTTCGGCACAGAGAACATGCTTACTCATCCTTTGTCCTGCATTTTGTGCATGTTTGTTTAGAACGATATCTTAATAAGGCTACTAAGAGTCACGGAGACGAAACTAACCTAAACTAATATCTGCTACAAGGTAGCTAATTTATACACTTTTGTAGTCTTTTATTTTTCCCCTCTGTGGTTGTAATGTTAGTTATGGTCTCTATTAGCAAAATAAATAATCCATAAATTTGTTTTACATGACTATTTTATAATATGTGTAAACTTTTATTTTTTATTGCGTATGAAATATTTTAGACTGCAGTTTATCAAATATGCCCTAAAAAAAGAGGGAACCACTGTATTTGAATCACAGTTCAAAGGTAATTTATGTATGCAGAATGAGCAGTTTTAATCTGAATTAGTTTGAATAATAAAAACGTGAACATTTTTTACATAAAACTTAAACGTTTTAAATAAAACCAACAAACGTGCTGAATGAAAATGCCTATTTCACTCTCTGACAGCAGATGGCACTTGTGGAACAGAAACAATATAGTTGTTTCTTGGTTTCTGCTTTAAACAAAGCAGCACTGTACCAATAAACATTACTTTAATATGAAAATATATATATATATATATATATCACTTTTCTAAAGACAGTCAGTTCCCCTCAGACATATACAAACTCTGAATGTATCGTGATTCATTTAACATCTCGACCAGTGTAAATAGTCACAGATTTGTATTGATTTTTTTTATCTGGCTTGGGGTGCATCGTTACGTCCAACACAGTCTCACAAGCAATTCATACGCATTCGTATGAGGTGGCAAATTCATGCTAATTCGTACAAATTTGTACGACCTCACTCCAGTGACCGGTAGGTTTAGGGGCGGGGTTAGGTGTAGGCCATTCATACAAACTCATATGAATTGAAAACTTGTAAATTACGTACGATTTAGCGAAAAATGGAAGCATTCGTATGAGTGATGTTGTACTAATTTGTATGAATTAGCCACCTCGTAAAATATGTACAAATTGCTGTGAGACTGGGCTGTTACATCCTTACTTTATTGCTGTTTTAGTTAATTATTTTTTTTTGTTAGTTTGTTTCATTTTAGTTTTTTAGTTGAAAGTCCCATTTGAAGTTCCTTATGACATTATTGTCTTGATATCTCGACTTTAATCTCATAATGCTATAATTTTCTGGTAATTACTACTTTAATCTTATGATTACACTCTATTGAATCAATTCCCATAACATGCTTATTATGACATTAATTTTAAAATAATATGACTAAAGCGCTTAAATGTCTTCTTTTCAAAGACTGCTTTTGTGGAGATATAATATAAGTGTACTGGAAAGGCAGCTGGAAAGTGTCTAAAACGTGACAGTGGCTATTTTAAATTAATTTTGCACCTCATGTCCTGAATCTATATTCTAAATTCAGACCAGCATAGCCAGACTGGAACAGGTTTAGGATCACACAGAAAGTGTTCTCCCTCATCTGGATAAAGAGAGTCCATGATGTCGCTCAGCACTGCTTTAACCGAGTACATGACTGAATGTGTCAGGCCATTAAAAATAATGTAATGAACGCTCAATGTAATGGGCTCTCATTCATATGCAAATCAGAGTGGATTCAGCCCTGGCCTTTTTTTGCTCCCTCATTGCACACTGACGCTTGTGACATCACTGTGGAGATATTCTCTGGACGCTTTCATGTTTTAATTGCCTTGATGGACAGGACCAACAGGCGGGATGAATCCATCAGCATTTTCTGTAAGTGCAGGAGAGATGCATTTATGTAGGTGTAGTGCTTCTAGGCCATGACAAATTGAACATGTTTTGAAAAGAGTTCAGGGAGAAAGCTTAAATCAGGATGGAGAGTTCAGTTTTTTCTTTTCTGTTTGCCTTGTTTCCCTCAAAAGAGACATTTTAGCTATGATGAATGACAGTTATAATATTGGTTCAGAACAAACAACCTAAAGCACCAAGGTAATCTCTTTTTTTCTCCCCCCCGTCCCAACCTCTCTATAATTTTGCCATTTCAGTTCTTCCCATTATAAGTCACCTCACTATACTGGGTTACAGATAGATTTTGCCTTTTCAGTGCTCACGTCAAGGCCGTTTGTAGTCCTCCCCATTGTTACCGTCATACAAGATGTATAAATGCCTATTGTTACCATTTTTGATAAGCAACGATTTCAAAAAAAGGAAAGACGATAAGAATTTTTAGAGTCATTAAGGCGATTCATTTGTGTGCTCTTCCTTATGTCTGCTCCAGATGGAGAAGGTTTTGGGAATCCTCTGTCTATCTCTCCGTCTATCTTTATTCACTGTGTCTAGACGTCTCTATTCACCCAAAGAAAACATTCAAACCTGCCAATCTCCCAGAGTCTTGGATGGCTGTCTTGATGCGTGTCCAAATATCTGCAGCAAAAAGGCTTATTAAATTATGATGTCTATTGGATTATTTAATTGACTTTTATTGGCACAGATTTAACAGATATGATTATTTATTTTACTAACCAAGCACAAAAATAAATAATAATAAGAAAACTCAATTTATTAGTTAAATGTACAGATTTTATGGTTAGCACTTCAGTATAGGGACCAATTCTCACTATTAACTAGTTGCCTATTAGCATGCTTATTATGTTAACAAATCGGCTGTTAATTAGTACTTATAAAGCACATATTCTGCATGACCATATTCTACATCACTAATCCTACCCAATACCTAAATTAACAACTAACTTACTATTAATAAGCAGCAAATTAGGAGTTTAAGTCGTAATTAATGGTTTGTTAATGGCGAGAATTGAACTTTAACATAAAGTGTATCCCATCTTATTTTATTGTTGCTTATTTTATGTATCAGTGTTGACTAAAATGTTCATCCAAAAATTCCTTGCAAAAAATAAAAATAGATAAATATGACAGTTGCCGATAACTGCTGCGAATAGCATTACACAGATAATTTGATTATCTATTTAGTTGATTATAAATATTCGAGCTCGTAGTAAAATCTCTGACTTTGTTGCAACTGAAACTCGTGAAACGTGAGATTTCCGAGTGTTTATTAAAATGATTTTTGAGAAGGTATTTCAGTTCACTCTCCATTTAACAGGATTTGCTGTCTGGGAGAAACAAATGAGATTCATGATTAACAATACCTCATGAAACCTTGCCTTATACCAATTATTTTGACAGATTGAATTACATTTTGTTATGCTGAAAGGTGATTGTTTTTACCAGTGAAAAATGGTTTGGGTCACTGGTTGCCATCTTTCATCATTGCTTTTGTAAATGATCTGTATATATTATCTGGATTTAAACTGCGTTTTAAAGGACATTTTGACAGTAATTTCATCAGCCTGCAGGCTGCCTCACATTTTTATGCAGCAGAGAAAAATACTTTTCATACTTTCACATCTTTTGTCTAACAGATGTCGTCCTGTGAATTATGTAGTAGCCAGAGTCATCTAATCACTTTCCACTCCAAAGTTTACAGACTCTGAGCGGCCTAAGACATCAGTCTCTTGTGTGAATTACTCTACCTAATTATACTGATGTGCTGCTTTAGATGTGACTTTGGAGATTGAGTTCCTGGGACGAGTGCTTCAGAGCGAGCGATCTCATCAGTTCCCGTGCTGCTGGTTGCAGACGAGTGGAGCTCATGCAAATTACTGACGCGTGTGTTTGTATGTTTACCTCTTCCTGTTTGCATTTATCACTAGGTAATTAACTTCTCTTCTTGGCCACACGGGCTGGGGTTTGTTAGAGCTAAGAGAGCAGGTCTCTGTTGAAAGCAGGTGGCTCTGGGAGGGCTTACAGGAAATTGAGAGGAGGCTTAGAGCTGAGGAAAAGTTCATGAAAGTTGGATAAAAGCTGTGCAGTGTTTGTGGATTGAGGTGTATAGACGTCAAGTACTTGTGTGCAAAGAATATTTGAAAAGCAATTTGTGCACACATGAATTCAGATTAGCTAAACTGATGAAGAATGTGGGTGCAGTTTAGTATTAGTAATGATGTGCAGAACTACCAGTAGCTTTGTTTCCATTACCCAACCTGTTAAACTCTACGCCGGCGGGTCCTATGTTACATTCAAGTTGTCTCTATTTATAAACTCTATTTTTTTGCAGATATGAATCACTTTGATATTTATGTTACTGTAACAAAGTGATTTACACATAAAGTACACTACACCTCTGCATGTGGGTATGGGAAGCTTTTTAATTTGGTAGGCAAAATGCAGGCAGAATTCCCCAAAATAGCCGCAGAGTGTAAGAGGTTAATTTGTGCATATTGGAAAACTCCCATATATTGCAATAAACCTTTCATGCTCACATGAGGTGGGTTTTCAGGCAATTTGAAAAAGGAATATATTGCAAAACTACAATGTAATCGCTTTTTTTTCCCGCATTTATGTTACCTTGCGTATGTAAAAATCACTTGATCATTCTTCAGTGTATAACCTCATTTAATGTACTATTACTTAATACACGCATATGTCTCTTCAGGTACAAATAATGGCTAGTGTGGTGACTGTTATATATGTAAAGTAAAAATACATTAAAAAAATTACTGGAAATTTTTCTGCCAGGACATATCCCTTAATTTCAGACAACACAAGGTAATGCAGTGTAAAGTTCAAAATACAGATACAAAAAAGAAACAAAAAAGTTCATCTGGAAATTCCTTCATATTATGACAGTACATTGTGCTCATTTTATTTATTTATTATATGTTATAAGTTATGTCAGAGCAAGATATTTTCATCTGAGACAGCTCAAACATGCAATTTAGTCTGGGACTAGCTTAAGCCTTGTCTGTGAAACTGGGGGAAAATGTTTGGCTGTAGTGTTTAATTTTTTTTTTTGTCAAAACTGAAGTATTCTTCCTGAAGTATTCATGCCTACTAGTTGTGTTTCAAAGAGATTATGGACGTTATTTCAGATTATGATCGATAAATTAGAATTTTTAATTTGGTTGGCTAATGTGTGGCCTTAAGTCAGTCATGTAGAAGCACTACTATCAACCAAAAGTGCAGCTACTTGGCAGCCTTCAGTGACTGAGTTGCTGTCAGATTGAACACACATTGACTCTTCGCTCAGGGGCTGCTCTTTCCCAGAGTGCTCACTGGTGCCATCCACCTTGATTAGCTTATTAATAGTCAAGAACACCCACAATCCCTTGCAGCAATTACTTTTCGTTCTCTGTTCTTCACCTTTCTGCAGGCAGCTGTACTTCTAAACAAAGTGAAGAATAGATTTATTATTTTTTTTTCCATAAACTCTGGCTAAATAGATAAATAAATCATCAAGAGCAGTCTGGAGAGTTTCCAGACAGTCTCAGCAAATCAACCATTTTAATTAGCTGCGGGAAATAACCGTTGAGCATGTATAAATATGCATGCGCAGAAGTCTCCAGTGCAAAGTAAGGCGTTGTTAGTTTAACTGAGTTTAACTGCTGTATTTGCCCCGGGTCCTGTAAAACTTCAGTTGAATCACATGAAACCACTCTCAGGTCATATGTTAATATGATAAAGAAATGACATTTACCAAAGCATTTTTTGAGTGAAATGTGCATTTTGTGACACAGAGTGCAAGATATGAAATAAACATAAAAATCTATAAAAAATATAGATTTTATATCACAATTTTGAGAAAAAAGTCTGAATTTGTGAGATATAAACTTGCAGTGCTTTGAAAGGTTTTGGAAGTCAAACGTGCAGACAAGTGTTTATAGTTGGTCTTGCAGCAATAAACTGGAATTTAACCTTAAAGAAGCTTTGGAAATAATGGTCTGTGGTTACTGCGGCCTCAGTATTGACTGGCTGCCCCTGCTATGTCTGACGAGTCACTGACAGCTGGAGTGATCCACGAGGAGAGAGAATGGGAGGGTGACAGACAGAAAGGAGACAGTAGTGTGGGTTATCCAAACAGTTCAGGCGAAAACTGGTTTCTTTTTCAAGCCCCAGTAAGCAGGAAAAGCCATTTATGTGTCCAAGAGCTATCTATGATGGATAAGGATTGGGACATACCTGCATTCTTTTTGAACTGACCCTGGAGTTTGGAGAGGTGCATGCCTTTATAAAACAGGAAAAATAAAGGAAATCGATCAGAGAGTATCTGCAAGGTAAAGTTTATCTTACTTAGATTATATGTGAATGGATGAACTTGTAAAAACACTGCAGTGTCATTATGATTGTTTTTGATTTAGTACTGATTCCGTGAAAGCAGGCCAGTGTTTAAGAGAGGTCTTAATCTTTCACTGCATAGATATTCATGCATGTCAGATTTAATACATGAAACCTTCTTTATAGACACTTTAATTGATAAATTGATGTGATTTATTTTATTATGTAATTTGGGAAATGTTTTAACCAGAAAACCAGAATTGAATATGAAGTTCCTGAGTCTGTACAGCTTGCTTGTACGTTGACAGCAAACAAACTTACAATATAATGACATGAAATATGAATTAAAGTTAAAATCATTGAACTGCACCAGAAAACCTAAAGTGGATTTATATGTAAACTATGGCACTAAAGCTGTAGAAGAAACTGGGCAATTACAGTTTAGCGTTCACTACACAAAAATATCTGACAGCAAAATGCTGTGATTAGCACAATTACGTTACAGCATTCAAAGTAGCCATGTAATAAGTAGTTGTATCATGCACGTGCAGAATAATGCTACTGACAGAGGATATAATCAATCAGACAGTAATGAGAGAGCACCAACTGTGGCCTGTCAAGACAGTCACTCAGCAGACAGACAAACATCTGTGTTTCTAATGACCCTCTGTCTCAGTGTGCGTGATCGTCTTACTGCAGTAAACATGTGTTACTAGGAGCTGAGCTTTGCTGCTTTTCACAGATTCATTGGTTTTGCTTCGGTGCCTTTTTACACCGATGCACAGCTTTTTTTTTTTAAATCAGTCACAATTTAAAATCTATTGCTATTGTTAATAGATGTTTTTTCCAATTAAATCATAATTGCTTATTGATAGTAAGTAAGGTAGTTGTTGTAGTAGTTATGTTTAGGTATTGGCTATGGTTAAATGCTACCTGGTCTCATGGCATAAACGTACCTGGGTAAGTATATTTTGAGCATCACTGTACCATATAGTGTAAATCATGATAAAAACCCCTTCATACATTGAAACTTGGCGCTCAGTCAGTCAGTTATTTACATTATAATTTTGAAACTAGAAATATTTTTGTCACAAAACCCCTCCGATCTGCTTCAGAGGACATGCGATAACCCCCTGAAGGCATATGGGTTAGTTTTATGATGCCAAACTTGCGGATATATCGGAGCTTCGAAATATACCCCTAGTTCATATACATCTAGGATGGCTTTGGGGTGAATAAAATATGGGGTAATTTCCATTTTTGAGTCAACACTAGCGAATAGGTTTAGGGCTCGATTTAGTGTATGGCATATTTCTAACATGATAGAGTATTAACTTTTTTGGCGTCAGTCTACGGATATTTCAATTCTGAACCGTTGCAATACATACCTGATGCAACGTAACAAAGTAATATGCACCTATATCTGCGTAATAAAATTTTTTTCAAATTTGAGTTTGAGTTTTTTTCTTACTGGCAGCTAAGGAAAGCCAAACCCCCATATGCTGTTATGCCACACAAATTCAAAGATACAGATGCAGGTGTTCAAGCGCACACACCTGCCACCGTCCTATACGCTCCTGCTCCTGTAATTACACCCATAGAGGCCCAGAGGATCTCAGAGCTTATGGCCCTGCTTAGGAATCCCTCCTGGGCTGCAGTGCTGTTGGGTAGATTGACCATGGCATATGTATGTGTGTACTTTTGTGTAGAGGTCCATAGGGATTAACACTGGATGTGGTCTTTAGCTTTTTAGAGTATAGTAAATGTAATCTGTATTAATGGCCTGCTGTGAGAAGACCCAGCGCTCACCTTTTCACTACAGGGTGTGTAGCAACAGCTGTTCTGAGGACTTTCACGCAACCCGCTCTCCTCCCTCAAGATCTGCAGTAGAAGTGCCAGGTCATCTTTACCAGTTGCTTGAACCTCAGTCAGTAGTGTATTCGATTATGAATGAATACATGCGTAATTTTAGTGTTTCAAAGTTGTGGGCTGTTATAATACAATATACTGCTTGAATTTGACGAGAAGATTGTTAAAGATAACAAGCTGTTCCAAACCTGCTTGAATTTCGATCTTCCATGGAACGCAAAAGAAGCAATTTTAGAGAATGTTTCAGTTGTTTCAACTGCTTATGGTGTACATCTAATTCACAAAAGCCCACTGTAAATTCATAGAAAATATATTTATTTAGCTTTAACGTATTAAATGGACTGTAGGCTACTTCTGATCCTCACAGCCTTGTTTTTGGTCTTGTTGAATTAAATGTGCTATTTCACCAATTCTTTTCATTTCATAATGGTCAAATATCATATGTAGTTTATTTAATCATCCATCATCTCTTGTATTATTCTCTCTTTTCACTTACTCATTGTCAGTTATATCTTCTGCATCTCTCTCTTTTTTGTGTCTCTAAGTCCACCCCCACCCTCGTATTCTCTGTCTTTTCCCCACACTCATATCTCATCATCATTAGTTTTAGAGACAGACTAGCGGGCTGAGGGCACACATGTAGTCATTTATCCTTCTGTTCCCTTTCTGTTCTTTAGTGCATCACTAATCAGCAGATAGGCTCCTGCATTCATCCCCAGAGCTTCATAAAAACCCAGAGCTGACTGCCAATAAAGTCACACAATGGCCACCTACAAGCCCCAAGGCCAGGGGTCTAACCCTCATCCTACCTCGCTCACTCTCTCACTTCTCAATTTTTTATAATTCTCTTTCTGGCATTAGTAGATGGATGGTACCATCCTAATGGTGGTGCATTTTGCATGTATGTCTTCAAGTCAATGTGGAATCAGATTTCAACCTATTTACAAATTTAACAGAAGTGAGTTGTCCATTATTCCGTGTTAGTTCAAAGATTTAAAAAAAGAAGAAGAAAATAATAATCATAATAATAAATGAACAAAATGTGTTATTGTAACTACTAATTTTGGTATATATTTACAGTTTCAATAAATGATCAATGCTGAAAACACTCAATCTTAATAAAAGAAAAATCATTCAATAAATAAATAAGTATATTTTGAGCATCACTGTACCATATAGTGTAAATCATGATAAAAAACCCTTCATACAAATGTCATGAAAACATCTGTAGAATGTTGCTCTACCATCTGACAGGGAGCATTTTAGACATAAATTACAGATGAGCCCATATTCTGAAATTTTCCATTTGAAAACTCACATAAATCATCTCACACAGCTAACTTATCTGGTTCCTTCTCCGTACCTTTGAGTATATTTCTATCTTTCTGTTCCCAGCCGGCGCTATTCAACTGTTTATCTAAATGATCATCTTTAAATATTCATGCCCTTTTGAATAGTCCCGCACAAAATATTTATAATAATTGGACTCCAGTGCACCTGAGTTGAGAAGTTTAAAGTCAGGGCACAAATCACAAACAGATCTGCCTGCATTCCTAATGATCGTCTGTCATAGGAGACCCCATATTTTATTAAACAAAGGAGTTGTGGGATGATTTTTGCTTACATATCGAAGCCTGGCTTAATTGAGGCGCTTGAAGAGGCCTAAGAGGGTTTTATGTAGTAATTATGGCGTTAATTCCACTAAATATCCTTATTTTATGTCTCTTATTGGATGATTTACGTGCAGTGGTTGTGCCTTTGGGCTCTCACTCATCCAGGTTACTACTGTGGCTCTGAGAAAATCAGGCACCATAAACATTAATGCTGCTCTAGGCTCCGTCAGGGTCTAACCTCACTAATACTGATGTAGAATGTGAGATATGTCCCCCAGAAGACCAGAAGAGTGTGTGTTGATGTGAAAGAGATATTACAACATTAGAAATGAGTGACTGGTTTGCTTTAAAATTTGCATTCTGTCCTCAATTGAATTGAAAAATATGCCTAAATAATGGCACAGTTTCATTTTTAAGTAAAACTGCTTTCAATGTAATTTAATTCCTATCTATTCCTTGTTTACCTTTTGTGTAAGTGTTTTTTTGAATGGTGGTCGTGTAATCCTTTATGTTGGGTAGTATTATCATGATAAGTGATCCTGTATTGTAGCAACAGTTACCTGCTCCAAGCATTTTATTGTGTGTGAGTGTACAGATACAAGCCGCTGTCCATCTACCTGACTGGCGTCATGCCCTTGGCATTGAATGGGAGATGATTATTTTCATGCTGGGTCTCTTGTCATATCTCTCCCTGCTGGGAGTCTTATCAAATGTAAATACACGCTGCAATGTGCTTCATGCCCGGGCTCAGCTGTTGTTTTCTTTACACCCTATCTCCTGCCACCCCTCCTCTCCCCTCTCCGGCGCGCAGTCCTTCCACCCACAAAACTCTCACTTTTCAGCTCTGCTTAGTTTGAAATATTATAATTAAGATAAGGCTTCTGGGAAAACAAGGAAGATCTTGTCTGAATGGCTTTGGGCAATGGCTTTGCTAGTTTTAGATGAGTAAAATGCATGCAAATATTATTTTCTGCATATTTGTAAATGGCCTGCTAATAAAAAAGCTGGTTATTGTGATAAGAACAATGTGCATTTTATTTATTTATCTATCTATTTGATCACTTTCAGGAAATTCTTATTATTTTTTCAATAAAATAAAAGAAAAAATTGTCTGCAAAATAATATAGATTGTTATTATTGTTGTCATTTTTGTTAAAACATTGTTTTTTAATTATTTACAATTATTTATCTAAAAAGTATCAGAGATATACAGCTTTGTATTGATTTTTTTATACTTTAGAAACCAAACAAGATCAAAACAAGCATCTTTTTTTGGCTGTAACAGTATTTTGTTGTCTCTTGCTTTCTGTAGGACCCTGGATTTGCTTCCTTTATCATCGACCAGCTGCAAGTGCCCGATTGGTCGCTGAAAGGCGGACATGGAGGAACGAGGTGTCAGGTGTGCGGCACACCTGCACAGCAGCTAAAACAGCAGGCACTGCAGACTCTCCAAGATCTGTACCCTGCTTCCGACATGCCATCCCTGCCTCCCAACACCTTCCCTGGGCATCCCACCAGGCTGACGACACACAGCGTGGTCACTCTTTCCCCCAGACCTTCCAGATCCAGGATACCTCATCCAGCACACAGCGTCCTGCCTGTGGGGGAGCGTCAGCGTGAGCTGGGCTGGTCTCAGAGCCCGTCTTCCAGCGCTGGGGCAATGAAACCCAGCGTGCAGGTGACCATGGGAGGAAGACCTCTGACTGGGACCATCAGCTCAGTCACCCTTCAAGCCCAGCAGTACTTGGAGGGCATGTGGAGCATCTCACGCGTCAATAATTTCCTGCCTCAGCCAAACCCGGTATGCAACCTTTCATTTCTTTTCAACCATGAGCTCCTTTGTTCATGCATTAAATTAATTTAATGGCAATAAGCCGATCCCATTTACTACTAAAATAACATTAATTCTCTCTGTGACCAAGTCTTCATCTTTCACAATTGGAGGTTTTTAAGGGTGTAGGGGTTGTTTTGGTGTATTTTTGACATCTTTCGGAGTCAAAAGTGCTGTAGTTGCTGCCATACGGTGATTCAGAGGTACAGAAAAGTTCACTTTGAAGGGTTCTTTGAAGCATTATTTTTCACCAGCGTAGGCAGCAGTTGACGATTGTTGTGGTTATTTGTGTCTACAGCTGTCTGAATGAATCGCAGTTGAAACACCTGCATAATTGAATCACGTGCACTCAGTTATACATAGACAGCGTGTTTGAAACATGAGTAATATTTTTATTTTTAATTTTTTGAATGATTGTTTTTGTATTATTATATATTTGTTTGCATTTTATTTATTTTTTTATTTTTTTAAATGTAACTAATATACTTTTATTTAGCAATGATGCATTAAACTGATCAAAAGCAACTTTTACAGTGTTATGAAAAAATCTATTTCAAAGAAATTATGTTAGTTTTATAATAATATTCATCAAAGAAGAATCCTGAGAAATCAAATATCGCGGATTTCACGATAAATACTAAAAAGCAGAACTGATTTCAAATGTGAAAAGAATAAGGAAGGTTATTTCATCACCAAATTAGCATATTGAAATAATTAAATAGGGATGGTTATCAGCTGTTGACATTATTCTCATGATGGCTGAATATGGTTATACTTCTGGCAGACATATCGGTGTCAGCCATTAATCGATCGATCATAAGAATGCAGGTTTGGCAGATTGACAGCTTGAGGAGTTCATTTTATTACTCCTTCGTTTTATTGACTTACTGCCTTACGGCACTGTTACATTCCACAGTGGACTGCTCGTGTGTACTAAGTGTACAGCTTCAGAGTGTTAAACTAAACCAAACTCACCACCACAGGTGGTCAGCTGAACTATTCCTGACCGTCTTTCATATCTGAGTCTCTGTTGCAGCAGAGCTGTCTAATTGTGACACACATAACCTCTTTCTGTAGTATTGATGTTGCTTTTACAATCTTTTGCAGTTGCCTCTGATAGATCCTTTTTATTCTTGCCAACTGTTACTGTGCGCTGGCTATCGTTAACAGGAGATTAACAATAGCCTGTGCATTTCCTATTTGAGTTAATGTCAACAAATGCCTTTATTCCAGTGCGCAAGCTGCCACTGAAGCTTTTAGCAACCAGCATGTGATTGTGCACAAAGCAAAAAGCCTTTAATAAAAAAAGCTGACCAACTGCTGGCCCAGTACATCTTGAAAAACCAACAGAAGCTGTCTGCTTTATGCAAACACACAACTCACACATGTAGGCTCACACAGGAATAGCTCAGAGCTCCATGCTTTTCCCTTGTTCAAAGAGGTGCCTTGTATAATTTGGAAACGCTCCTTCTTTTCATTAGATTGGAGGGATGACAATAATGCATGCAGTGCGCTGGGACTTCAGCGGAGCCTTGAGCAAAGAGCTTTAACTCATCTGATTTCTGTGGGGAGAAATGACAAGCAGCAGGAGGAAAGAGGAGGAGGCAAAGCTATAGAGATGGACTGAGTCTGACAGGAAGTCTTTGGAGGGGTCTTGTGTTCTGTGAAGTAGATTTTTATATCTGTGCTACTTGGTAAAGGCACATCACTACTTTTGAAGCAGGTGAAAGTTCCTGGAAAGCAAGAAGTGAAACATCAAATGGCAAGAAACACTTTGATGCAAAGTTCAGGAGAATCTCCATCAACACGAAATAAATTTGACAGCTGTCAAGTTTAGATTCAATTGAATTCTTG
Organism: Enteromius paludinosus; assembly: GCA_032361165.1. Taxonomy (NCBI): domain Eukaryota; kingdom Metazoa; phylum Chordata; class Actinopteri; order Cypriniformes; family Cyprinidae; genus Enteromius; species Enteromius paludinosus. The sequence goes on along the minus strand of JAUMHQ010000078.1, from coordinate 15,915,654 downwards.
AAATGCTTAGACCACATGTGGTTTTCTTTGAACATGTACTATGGTAATACCATTGCATTCCTCTCAAGTCTCTTGGATTGCCTATGGTAACAAATTATTACAATATTCAAGTACCATGATATACTATCAATGTGCTGTCATCGTAATACTTGTTTATAAAGTGGAATAAGAAAAGATTCATACACACTGAAGAACGAATCTGTTATTTTGAAATTCGAATGATGCGTCGTACAAATACACTTACAATAACTGGTAATTCTGCCTCTGAAGATCTGTTCCCAAACAAAATTTTTAGACATCATGGCCATACTTCTGACTTCAGACAAGCAGAAAATGTATCCTTATAGGAAAGAGTCTCTGATTTGGGCAACTTTTGATATCTGGCAACCGCACACATGAAAGTTTGTTAGTCGAGGCATGTACTGTATAGTAGTCCACAGTAATATTTTTAACCAAAAAATATTTTAGTTGAGTTAAATTTTTTTAGATACGTTTTTTTATTGTCATATATGTCATGATATAGTGTGTTGGTATAGTCACAGTTATTCATTGACCTTACTGTCGCCTTGTCATTGTCACGTTTTAGTCATACGAAAAAAGCTTGCCAACCAACTTTTTGCCAAACAAAATTAAATCTACAACACAGTTTAAAAAATGTTTATGCTTTTGGTCAACTATTTTTTTTCACTATAATCTGATGAGTAACACCTTTAAAAAAAGAAAAAAGAAAATCCATCGTGAGAGCATGGTACTGTCAGGTTTATTGCTCTTTACTCGAGCTGGCAGATAAAATTATTAGAGCATAACGGAATGGGATTTCTCACGTGGGTTTCATATGGGCTGGGATGACCTGGTGGCCTACTGGGAGCCCAAAACCAGCAATCCTTAAGCAGTGTGAACAGACTGTGATCTGTCTCCTTCTGAACAGGAGGAAGAGAGATATAATGCTGCTCCTTCTCAGGAAAGACATTCGGAAGGAGATGTGAATAGTTGGATTTTCTGGACTCTAGTGTAGAGATGAGGTTGTAGACAGGGTGAAGGGTGTAGCATAAAGAGAATACCTGATTTTATCGAGCGCTGGGAGCTCTCTGCAGATGTACTTTAATGACCCGACCTGGGGATACAGCGTGTGCACCTCGTGCGCTGTGTCTGACACTCATGAAAACAGCTTGACTGGAGGGCTTAAGTCCTCAAAAACCCATAGTGGGTTTTTTGACAGCTGCTTCAGTGTGTGTGCTTGAATGTGTGTCTGTCTATGTTTGTGTGTCTCTAATTCTGTTTCGCATCGACTGCGTACCCTCTTTAAACATCCTGTTAAAGTGAAATGTGACACCCGTTCCTTCTTTATCTGTATGTGGGGATTACCATTCTGTCTAGATAGACACCATTCGCTGTCAGTGTGACGCTTTTTTGATTTATCACGGCTCATCTGAAACCGGAATGCCATGCGCTACGATATGACTCTGTTATTTCATGGATCCAGCATGGCTTTTTTTGCGTTGATGAATGCATGAGTGCTAAGTTCATCTGAGCGCTTTATGACTTTTTTTTTTAATACCGCTTCAAAGCTCACCTAAAAAGCTGCAGGAACAGCTATTGTGTATGTATAGTCATCCCCCCACCAAAAAAACTAATTGGAGTTTATGTCATGTCCACATGCATACTTTGTAATTTCGAACAATGGCATTGCCATTTCTGGGACATAACTGACAGACGTAACAATTATTGATTTCAGCCTACACAGAAAGTAATTATAGACATAAACACAATCCTGGACCATCTGAATAAACAGACATAAACAAAACAAACCCTTTTTGCTTTGTTCAGAATCCTCCAACCCTCAAATCAGTTGAAGCTTACGTAATAGTAATTATTCAACCAAATGTCACAGCTTAACAAAACGTGCAGACTAGAAACAGAATGGATGCTGCTTGTTGTACTCTGTCTCATGTGAGTAATCCTTCTACGTGTCTGAAGGTTTATGATGTATAGAGCTCATATGTCATCCTAGGTATATAAATGGTCCTCCTGTCAGAGTTCTATTGACGCATCATGCTCTGGATGGCCTATGCTTCATGAAATGTTTGTTAATGATGTTATTTTAGTTGCACAACAAGAATCCAGAGCAAACACGAATCCAGCCATTATGCACAACCACAGCAACATAGACGACATGCCACGCTAAAGCCATGCTTTTCTATTGCTCAATGTGTTGTCAGTGACTAACTCACGATATTCTCTGGGAAATTGCTCAACCTTACCTGAAGCCTTTTAGCGCACAGCCTACATTCAAAACAAGCACTTGACAGATCATATTGATTGTGGGTTTAAGCTACTTAGTTACTCACAGGCCTCCAAGACAAAGAGCGACTCTGGTAAAATAATGAAAACGTCAGTGGATGAATGGACTCCAGTGCTAGAATATTTAACAACTACAAACCAATATGTTCTAGATGTTTTATTATCTGCAAAAGAAGCTATTTCTCCCCGGCTTCATGCAAGAATTATGCAAGAGCATTTCAAATATCACAGCCTGTAGTCGATTTGTTGGATCATACATATCTCAAGCACGCAGATTTCAAGCTTTTGTGGGATCACCGTTGAAGACACCGATAGAAGGCCAGTTTCTTGACCTGTCTACTATCTCAAGAGCCTGCCTGTATAGCCTCAAGTCATGGGAGACATGGTGGATCCATGTCTGGATTGGCAACTTCTAAATCTTACCATGGTTCTGGCTCACAAATTCACATTTCTTGTGAATCAGTTTAATCTCTTCGTATTGAAGCCCTATTCATACCTTTAGTACAGGAATGTTCCTCCCTTGTGGTTAATTATGTACTTTATTATAAATGCATGTGAGTAAGTGTTACCTACTTCTTTTTATATATGCCCTTTGAAAAATAATCCGTAAAGGAACTGCCTCTTGCTCCTTGTAAGGACTTGCTCCATTCCTTCAAGAAGGTGTGATCCTCTGTGACCTAGGCGTGGGATTTATGGAACTATGTAAGGTAATTTAATGTCATATTATTGGGATCCAAAATTTGAAGCATTTCCTCTTCTGCTTCTTCCTACCCCAGACACATGGCCTAGTGGGTCAAGCAGAGCAGAGCGAATGGCATTCAGACACCACCATCTCCAGAGTTTCTCTGACTCCCTCCAGACAGAAAAGTCCGGTTCAGTTTGGCCAGGCTGACCCTGCTTCCTCTGACAATTCCACTTCAGCTGCAGCATCCTTTTTCATCAGGTAAGAATTTAACATAGATCATTTAATAGACCTTTTTATAACAAGGTAGCAAACTGAAAATCACTTACCCCATGTCGTCCCAAACCAATAAAAGCTTTGTTCGTCTTCAGAACACAATGTAAGAGGTTTTTTTATGAAAACCGGGAGGCTTGTGACTGTCCCATTGACTGCCAAACAATTGCCACTGTCAAGGTGGCGGAAAAAATAAAAGATATCGTCTGAATGCTCCATCTGCCATCAGTGATTCCATCCCTGTAGAGCTAGCGTTCTAGATGCTCTGCTTCAGTGTATTAGTTTCTCAATTCCACTGGCATCTGCAAAAGGGCGGTGACAGGAATGCTTCTGGAATGGTCCTGGAAAACACATTTGACACATTTCTCAAGCCAAGTGACAACTTGGGACATTAAAGAGTGATCAGGGGCCTCTCCTTTTGTGGAGAATGACGACAGCTACGTTTTTAGATCCATTTGGGATGGTGCCACCTGCCCAAGCACTTCCAGGTCAGTCTGAGACAACAGACAGATGTGACCCCATGTAGGACAAGGTTAATTTTTGCTGTCTGATGTATAATTGCATGTCTGTTTTCTTTGGAGTTGATATCAAAAGAAGCGGATAAGCAGGGAGGCTGCTACAGTATGTCACAGAAGCAGAGTGGCGAGGAAGAGAGGGAAAATAGATTTGTTTTTCACCCTTAATTTCAACTCCTGGGTGGATGAACAGAAGAAGTAGGAAGTTATGTTGGGTACCACCTCTTGTTTCATCCCAAAAATTAGTGCCTGCCAGGAATTTTATTGTTGGGGTTGGGAATGAGGTCAGTTATCATTTTTGACACCCTGGCATTCTTTGAATACTGAATATAGAACATATACTTGATTGTTTATTAGATTAGGAACTGAGAAATTGAAGGGACAATCCACTCATAGGGGAATTTCCTTAAAACAGGCTTTGACTAGCCGCACCGGTCTATTAACAGTAAACTGCTTGTTTAAGGTGTGAAACAGGTATAAAACATGCATTATTGTTTTATTTAAATCAAGACTCTAATAACATGTCTTGCTCCTCATAGCAATTCACTAAGACCCCCAGATACCTTTTCCCTCACAGATGTTTGACTTGATCTGAGTATGCAGAATAAGAAATGACCGTGCAACACCTTGCTTTCAGGCATGCCAAAAAAATAATGAAGAGCATCCTCTAAAGGAGTCATTATCAAACTTCTACATTTAAATCAAGAGCTGGTAGTGAACATCCAGACTGCTTGTGTGCATTGGGCCTTTAACCTGCTTGTACAACAAGCAGGAGGATGGATCCTCTCTTGTAAATAAAATGTTAATTAGATTGCAATTAGAGTTGGAGGAGAAAGTGATAAGGGACAAGGTCAATCTGTTTCCAGCAGGTGTTCCTTTAGGTGTTGTTATGATCTTTGATTTAAAAAAAAAATACAAAATTCAGAACAGCAGTGCTCAGAAACCATCCATGGCCACCACTGAATATAGTTGCAGTGAACGAATCACGATGTGTCTTGGGTGCAACTACTGTAAACATGGCTTGTATTAAGTGTTATCTTACTGTAATTAAATTGTGTTAATGCAAGGTGTTACCTTACAATTGCTTTACAGCAATATATTAAATGGTATTATCTTAGAAATGGACACCCACATAAAGTACTGATTCATAAGAAACAGTTCTTCTTTATTTCAGCCTGTGCTGTATAAATATTAGTGGGCATCTACCAAGAAACCCGAGCGGATGATGGCTAGATGCATAGCTTAGAAATTGACTTTTCCCTAACCCCCCTTCTTAGCATATGCTTCAGTGTGACGGAGCATATGATTAGTGTATTGACATTCTAGCTGGCTCCTATAATGAATACAGACAGAGGGCCCAAAGAGCTTCCCAATGCTTCAGGATGCACTGTCACACTCAACAGCCTGGTGTGCTTTGCTATTCCACCTCGGTGCTCCGCGAGATGAAATGGTTCAAAACAACACTGAACTGAGCATCATGTACAGGGGTCATGTGAGTGAATCATCTGAGCCTTTGCTAGCTGGGAGTTGGGGTAGAACTGATTAAAAGGATAAGACTGTTTTAGATAGCCACATGCTCTGTTGACTCCAAAGGGGATGAAAGAAAGCAAAAGAAAACGGGGATGAGAGAATTGTCTGTCTAGAGATCCGAGGGGCTGTCTATGTGGGTAAAAATATGTAATGAATGATAAAAGATATATGTGTGTGTGTGTGTGTGTGTGTGTGTGTGTGTGTGTGTGTGTGTGATGAACGTGTAGGTGTCAAACCTTTTAAATGGGAGAGTGCAAAATACAATGCTTTCACTTGAGGTTTGGGCAAGTGGACTCATTTGTCAGTTCTATGAGCACCTAATTAGTCTTGTGAATATTCTAATTGTTTGCTGCTGCAGTATGTTTTCGATCGATCAGAAGTGATGGTAAGATAAAGCCCAAGTGTATTTTGTAGTGTATGCTAGCATGTAATTAGCCACCTTTCCTCCTGGAATGTAAAGGAAAGCTGTTTATGATAGCAAAAACTTTAATTTATAGAGTATATCACTAACATATAGCACATAAACAATATTTACATAATCTTACAAATGTAGAATGCTGTTTAGCCTTTGCTAGCTTGTTTTTCAGTACCATTCGTGTCAGTGGAAAACAAGATTGCATACAGTTGCAGTTTAAAATGCCTGTTATACTTGAGCCTACACTATAAGTGAATGGTTATTAAAGCAGTGCTGTTTTCCCTGTCTACATATGATGCTGTCTGAACTTCATTTCTTTTAAACTGCTGCCACAATTCAGTAGCTGACTGCCCATTCCAAGGTTTCATGGTGCGTAAACGGAAGGTATATCTACCTGTATGTGCATGCATGCAGGTCAGCATTGAGAGGCACAGCTGTTTGGCGGTATGCGGACTTGCAGTGGCATTGAGCACAGCAAACAGTGAAAAGTTTTTTTATGGCCTAGCACTCATTTTCACTTGCCTGTCCAGGTGAGCTTGAACAGTAATGACTATGATTGGAGTAAACATTCCACCGTAATTACACGTACAAACAATCCAGACTGTCACCAGGCGAGTTGAGCAGCCAAAGTGCTTTGTTGAACTGGTCTTAGGGAGTAACCATAGAAACAAAGGGAAGTTAATTCATGGCGTGTATATGCTGGGTCTTGAATAAACATAATTGTCAACTGAAGATAAAAGTAAGAAAGGGAGGCGTTAGTTCAAGTGAACTGCGAAAATTACATTAATTTTTGTGCCACGTCTGAATTGCTTTTCTGGCGCTAGTGCAATTGTTCCAAATAGAATAGATGGTCCATTTGTTCATGGAAAGCCTGGAGTAGAACATGATGTCCTTTTACATTACTAATCTACTAATACTTCCTGTTATAGGGGCATTATCTAGCTAGCATTAGCGTCACTGTTCTTCCTGCACTTAAAAGTGATTGGTCACCCAAAAATAGATCACCCATTGGTCACCCATTTACTGTTAATTTTCTCATGCATGGGTGCAAACGCACATGTGAGCTGGCACTGTGCTTGTTTACAATATAGAATATATGTTTACTGTGCTTTTTCTTACCTTTTATTCTGGCAACCTCAGCTGCAGTTTTTTTACCATGAATTTTACGGATTTTTTTACAGTGTATGTTGGCTAATATTAAACTCTTCACATCACCAAACAACATCCCTGCTGAAAAAGAAAAAAATAATGTGCTGGTTAGATCAATTTTGATGCTGGGATGCTGGTTTAAAATGGTCCTTTGCTGGTTTAAACTGGTTGTTTTGCTGGTTTATACTGGTACTCTGCCAGCATGTAACCAGCAATGTATTTCTTACTGTGTAAACTTTTGGCACCAACCTACAGAACATGCATTTAAAGAGCTCCCATTTAGCCTGTATTTTGATATGTTTTGCATGTGTATACTTACCAAAGACTGCAAAGCTTTGAAGCAACCTTTCATAAGTGGCTAATGGCGCATAAGTTAGTAGATATTTAACAATTCTTTCTCTTGTAATGCATTTGGGTACCCCTTTATGACAAGCATTGCCCCCAATTCTTGAGTTCTCACTGTGTCCTCCAATTTAAAGTCAATTAGGTACATAAATGCATCAGTTTAATCTCATTGTTAGGAAGATTTGCTTCCTTCTACTGCTGTAGTGGGGCAATAATGATAAAGCATCCCAAGAGTTGTAAACAGGGGGATCCCATTCACCTTTCCACCCACATGCTGTGCCAGTGCTAAAGTGGACAGTGGTCTTCTGATGGGTGGGACAAGGAGGTGGGGCTATAATGGGACTGATGGGATGGTGACATGGGGGATGGTTGACTGCAAGAAGTGAGTGAATGAGAAGAGAGGTGTTGTTGAGAGTTCTTGCACATAGTCACAACAGCACTCAGCTAAGCTGATAACGTCGGCTCCGTAGGCCACCCATCACAGCAAGGATTACAGCGAGAAAGATATCCAGAAACAGAAAGGAGGGGCAGAGAGATGGAGAGATAGAGCAAGTACACAGAGGAACAGAGGAGAAGAGAAACGGGCAAATGATCCGTGTGGATGGCTGCTTTTTGAGTGACAGCACTAATCCCTGACAGGGAAAAATTGGGAAAACAGATTAATGCTGAGTGGTCGGGGCCCTGGAGCGGAGCCGGGCCCTGCTGCACAGCTGCGTGACGAGAGCTGGGAAACGGGAGCACTTCGGTCAAGGCTGATAGTGGCAAACACACCAATGTGAAGTCACTTTTAAAAACACTGATGCAATGAGCTGGTAGGCAGTGAGGTGAATCCATGCACATGGTGGACCGACTCGGACTAATGCCCCACGCCGCCACTCGCAGCTGGAGGGAGAGAAAATCATGGAGTGTGGAGGAAAATAAGTGGAGCGGCACCATGAAACTGAAGTAAGTCACCATGTTAGAGAAAGTTGTGTTTTGAGATTAAAAGTTTTGGCTTTAGATTATTTACTGAAATTGCTAGTTTACATTGAAAAAGTATGGTTCTATGAGGCCTTCTGGACATCTGACTGTGTTTTTTATTATTCTTTTCAATGATTGAGTTGGAGCAGTTTGCAAAGCATGACTGTATGTGTAGGTGTATGGCAGACAGTCATAATCAATCTGTGTAATATACTTGAAAAGTGATAAAAACTTGTTTCTCCACAAGTTTTCAAAGAATTAGTGTATTCTTTTTATTTTGTAAACATTCAAGTTTCATTCTCAAACATCCGGTCTTAAATTAACTTCTTGAAAGTTGACTTTAGCTGCAGTGTGATCTGTTTTGTTGACAGTTCTGTGTTGAGATGTGCCTTGTTGTTTTACTGTGTATTTACTCTGGCTGAACCTCCAGCTGGTGGTCCCCAGTCCTAATCACGCGGTCAAGCTTGAGAGTTTGTCTGTGTGTGTGTAATGGTCAGGGAGCAGCTGAGGCTAGTACTGGAGAAATGGAGGCTGGGAAGGAGGGCACACTGAGGGCAGAATGTCTAGGTGTAAAGAGCCTGCGGTGGGCCGTGATATGTCCTGCCGGGTGATTTTGGGTGGATGATGGAGGTGTTGATGGATCTATCGCTTTTGGCCAGAGGCCCCAGGGATCCGCTCAGGCCAAGCCCACTTCCTGTCCTCAGGGGGTTTGCACTGAAATATTAATGTTTCCAAATGGACAGATCCAGAAAAACTCATTTTATACCATTATCCAAGCTTTTTAGTGTCTCCAAATAGGTTTTTCTTTTTATTTAAAATTTTTGGGTGAAACTATATGTATTATTGACATGTTTTATGAGAGTGTGTGAAAGTAAAAATACTAGCTTTCGGTTGTCTTCGTATATAGTAAATATACTGTTAATATGTTATATTTTCAAAACATTAATAACATAAATTAATAAATAATTTCTGAAGGATAATGTGACACTGAAGACTGGAGTAATGATGCTCAGATTATTTTAGCATCACACGAATTAATTACATTTTAAAAGAAATTCAAAAAGAAATTAGTTATTTCTAATAATATTTCACAATATTACTGTTTTTACAATTAAATAAATGCATATGAAACCTGATTAAAAACAATAAAATATTATAATGTATATTTACACGCAATTTACACACAGTTATAGATAATTTTAAAATATCTAGAACTAAATATCATTGAAATAGAATATTGCAGTAAAAAAGAAATAGCGGTTGTTTGTTATACTGTACACATGGTGTTGATGTGGAGTCAGTAGTCCTGCTTCTTCTGACTTCACCCCCACACCTTTACAATATGCCACCACTTAAAATCACTCCACTGTAACCTGTCTTCCACCCACTCTCCATTATTCCCCACATCTTCCTGGTTTTTACACACCCCCAGGTTGTGTGAATAACCCCCACTTTGTGAGTCTCTCAGTCCAAACAGTTCTCACTGGGGTGATTATCACATTCGAGAAAACATGAAGAACACTAAAGCTTCTTTGTTTTGTCTGAAAGGAGGCAGACTCACCTTTGAAGCACTTGTGAAACAAATGTACTGTCAGCGGTTTAGCATCACAATGGATCCTCTCTCATATGCCACAACCTTGAAGCTTTCTGCATTTATTCTACACAAACTCGTTTCTGTTAACTGTATGTCCCCACTCTGTTTAGAAGTGTTGTGGCAACAATTCATTTACAGAAAATAGACTACTAGATAACTATACTTGTGAAGAGTGTGTTTCCTCATCAAAACATCACCAACTACTTGAACAGCTTTTTGCACATATGTGTTTCTCTCAGTGAAATGTTCTCAAATGATACAACAGCATTCAAAGCTGACTGGACATCTGGACTCCATTTACACCTGGTATTGACATCTGTCTTGGAAGATCGGATCACAAGTGGTCAGCCAAGAAAGAGATACACTGTGATCAGAAGACTGGGATACGCATGATTCTTTTAAAAGAAACAAATACTCTTATTAAGCAAGGATGTATTACATTGATCAAAAATTACAGTGAAGACACTTATTTTTTGGTCATATAAACACAGCCTTAGTCAGCATAAGAGACTTCTTTCTAAAGCATTATATTCTAAACTTCATCCTTTTAAAGTTCTTGTGCAAGTAGGTTACCCTTCAGTGTGGTCCGGGACACAGATATGCATACTTTGGCATTTATTTTATAAATTTAGCATTTCACATAGCGGTATGCATACTTTGACAGATTAAAAGTTGGTTTGAAGTAACCGATACACTTTACTGAAATAGCCAGGAAGTATAAAAGGGCTCAAACTAAATTTAAAGTATGATGCAGAGCAGAACAGAAGATGCAAAACATGGCATTTTGGGGACAATTATGCAAATTTAGCATAATATAGCACCCACCTAAACCTTTTTCCTGAATAAACAAGGACGTATACAGCAAACAGTTGGTGTTTTTCATGCTTACAGTTGGGGGTCTGTGACAGCTCAGGGAAAAGCATGAAAACTGCTGTGTCAGGAAGGCTTGCCAGCCCACTTGCATACGGTCACCACAGGAAGAGCAGCAGGCAGCGGCAAGACCCCTAGACGGCACGGATCTGCTGATTCATGCATATGGACTCAATAGACATGGGGCTGTGGAAGAGCTGATGTTTGCTGCAACACTATAGAGGAAATAAATGCTGTCAAATCAGTCAAATTCAAACTGCCTTATGGCCTAGAGGGTCTCCGTATGTCAGTCAGGGAAAAGTGATGGTGTTTGCAGGCCTTCAGGCTATTCAAAGTGGGTTTTTTTTACTGAGATTATAGGTAATCTTGAATAGTGAGGGAAAGTCCATTCTTGGTGGTTGGAAATGTATGCTAGTACTCATAATACAGGCTGTAGCTGCTCTCAAGCTTCCCACGCTTTGGAAGTGTAACAAGGATTGATTCTTAATTGCTTCAGCTCTGTGCTTCGCACAGTAAGCAATGCATGACAGACAGGTTACCGTCACCACCTTATTAGTCATCTCAAAGCTTCCACTTCTCGAGAATGCTGATTAAAACAAACCCTAAATAACAATTGAAACCCATTTCACTAGGGAAAACAGTAAATGAGGAAGAAGAGGGAACCGGTGGCTCTTCTAAAGACGTCTCCGGTTTGCCTGGATTTGTGGAATACAGATCCGATCAGCCGAGGTTATTAATTGTGTTACCAGACCGAGTGGAATATACATTTAATGGTTTATTACCTATTGTCTTTTCACACCGCAGATGTGGTTGAAGTTAAAAATTCCCATGAGGTCATCCAGCCCGAATATCCTCTGTTGTGGCTGGAAAGAACAAAAGCAGCGGCTCACAATCCCATCACGATCCACCCGGTTAAGCTTTGAGCCTGAGCAGGGAAACAAAAAAAACCCTGAAAACAGCGTTAAGTCTAATTAGTGTTCAACCTTCCCCTGATTTCCCAGCCCAATACCACCCAAGTGCACAGTTCATACTTATTCATGTAGCATGTTTTACCGCAACTCAAGCGAAATTCCAGACTACTTAATGAGATCCCTTTTGCTTGTCATTACAAACACACTCTACTGATTATACACATATTACTGATTAAATTCAGAAGTTTTATTGTCAAAGGAGGAATTTCTATAGCCTCTACTGTCGCTTAAGGATATCTATAATACTTGCAGAGTAGGTTAGCATTCATATGAGTCTCTATAGCAGTTGCCAAGGTGGTGCAGGGAATTGAAATCTGCCATCTTTACTCATGGGTGCTCGGTTTTGCTGCCAGGTTGTTTGTGAATGCTTTTGCTGCCCTGTAATTGTTAGCGCTTAACCATTCAGTGTTAGCTAATAGCATGTTAGATTCGTTTATACTTGATTCAGAGGATGGATTAAACAACCCAGGCTCATTGGAAATAGATAGCTCTACATATATTTCTGCAACCTCGTAATTATGCACCTTACTGCATGTTTTGCCGTAGTTTCAAAGTGAAATGTCCAAAGAGTGGCGCTCAAAGACGTTTAAAACGTAACCGTTGCACTTTTGTATTAGGTTGGTACAGGTTGTTCAGAATTTAAATATTCAGTGAATGTCATATTGGAAATATCCCCTACACACCCAAACCTAAACCTACCCGATAGTGTTAACAAATGCAAAAGTAATTTGCCATGCTCTTTTAACATTCGTACGCTTATTTAAGCTGTTTTGTCAAACTGTTTTACACTGGATTCACTGTTTTGTTCAACACTGTATTACGTGAGCTGCAGAGTAAACCTACTGAACTGGAAAACTGTATATGCCTATGACAGTTATCATTTCAGGGAAAATTTTATCCGTCTGTTGAATCTTATATTTTGCAAGCTAACTTTTAGGTGCTAGTTGATAGGATGGTATCTAAGACTCAGTTTTTGTAGCATTGATTTTTTTTTAAGGATTTGTTGTAGTAAAAGTGTAATCTCGTTTTTTGGTGTATTGATTACCATTTGTATACCAACAGTTTCACTGCAAATACCATGGTTAAACTGTGGTTGGCAAAAAATATAGTAACTATTGTTATTTTGTTTTCAAAAGGGTAGTCATACTTTGAATGTTTGCTTTATGTAGCCCATAAAATTGTTCAGGCAAGTGGTCTGTAAAACTAATATCCGTAGCTTAGAGTTTTCTCAATTTTAGATCATTGAATAATGATGATTATTTTATAGGATATAAAATTGTTTTCACAGCACATTGAGGCAGTGAAGGTTTGTGGTAAAGAGCGGGGTGGGATGGAAATGAGACACCGAAAGAGTTTATCTGCTGTTTTTATTTGTTGAAAGCTACTCTGCATGCAGATTGTCTGAAATGGAGTGGATTACAGCCTGTAATCAGTTCATGACCCAGCATGTGAGAGAGCCTGTTGCAGAGAGCTGAGAATCCCATTAGCGCTATCTCACTCTCGCTATTTTGGTATTAAGTTGCTAGTACCCAAACCCTGAATTCCTGCAGTAGCACCAGAGGGCGCTCGTAAAAGCTTATGCATAGGGTGGATATAAATGGACATACTTTGGGTTATTGCTATAACCTATGGGTTTCTTAATGGCATGGTTCTTGTTTTTTTTTGTCCATAGCAAGACTATAAGCTGTGAGAATGTGTCACATCGAATGGATTGATAGCATTCCTGCCGTGTAAGAGCACATCTATGCACATTGCAGTGGTAATGATTATATTGCAGTGTGAATGTCACCAATGAATGTAATAATCTTCTCATACACTGATGGCTATATAAAGTCATTTTAATGATGTTATTAGTCTTATGAACCCAGTAACTGTAATCTGTCTCATCCTGTATGGTTAGGGGAGCATCCATCTTTCTGTCTATGACAACATGATCATTAGTCAATAAAGACTATTGACATATGTATTGCATTTTTGGATGGGTAGTAAATAGCACAGATGGATGTTGATTTCCCTTGGTGCCTTGTGTCTTTACTTACATAATTTCGTGGTTGTCAAAGTCAAGCCGTTAACAGTTATTTCAACATATGCTTATGTATATGTTTAACATAAATGCATATTTTCAGGTTGATCGTTTCATTCTCTTATGATTTCTAAAAACTGAGCAAAACCCAATTTGAGCAGCAGCACAAACAAAATCAGCCAACTTATGGCTTAGTTATTTGTAAATCAAACCCAGATGGGATGTTTTAACAGCATTAGAATAATTAGCATTCTTTATATGGTAAAATTTAATTATCATCAAAGCACCAAAAGTGAAGTATATCCACATTGTAAACACTAATTCATAAAAATGTTAATGCAAACACCAGTGGGAGACAGCAGAAAAAGCATGCCCAAAAATAGATTTTTGTTGTATTTATTTATTTAAATTATTTATTTTGATATATTACAATGGGCAATTTGCCTATTTATTATTTTTTTAATGTGCACTTGGAATGTGGCAACTGACCAGTCAGAATCGAGTATTCCACGAAGCCTTGTAATAAACATATTTAATTTTTACCTCAACTCCCTCTTGCTTCAATATTACCACACATTAGCTTATTACAACCAAAAGGTGTCCTTCACCCCCCAACCTTCTTTCCAGCACATCTGTTTTTCATCTGTCCTCTACCCTTTCCCTGGTCACTTTCTTTTTCTCTTTCCCCTCTTCATCTCTTACTGATTAATCATGCGCAAATATTCCCAGCAGCCACTGGGGTTGTTTGTTGTGATAGCCTCCTAGTGAAAGTGTGCAAATAAATAAGCGTTAGGTGTCCTCCCTGTCAGACTGTGATTAATGAATGAGTACCGAGGCGAGGTGGAGCGGTAGGATGCTCTTGTTGTCCCCTTTCCCTATCTGCAGGGCTTGGCCACCCTACGTTGAAAAGCTTCTGTTTGTACCTAATGGGCAAAGTGACTGTAATTTGTAACAGTCAGATATACCCAATTAGTTTTATGTCTGAAAAGGCTGAAATTTCATAAACACGTAAGCATAGTTCAAGGTCCTGGTCAAGAGCATGCCAGGCGTGTGATTGGACCTAGCGGCGTCAGCTAGTTTCACCGACACCTTCCTAACTCGAGTTGCACTTTTGGTAACGTGTGGAGACAGGATTATCCCGTTCCACGCACTTGTCCTGTAATTAAATTCCTTTTCCTCAACACCCTTTTAGTGAAACCCGATGCTGCGGGTTGCCTACCTGTAGAGCAAATCCCAGCGGTGCAGAGGGAAGAGATAGAAAGATGTATCATGGATGAGATGAAAGTAGATGGTAATCTTTGTAAACAGGGAGAGGGAGTGCACGAGAAAGACGTGAGTTTTGGTTATCTGTCAGTTTGCTGCTGAAATGGAATTGATCTTCCTTAAACGGTAGCTTGCTGTGCTTTTAAACAAACTCTGGGAGAGCAACCAGTCTACACCTCACATGAATAACAAGAGAGCATCTTCAAAAAAATATGACAACCCCATTACTATCTTCATTTTGTGGCTTTCCAGAGCTTTACCCCAGGGGCTCGGGTTTGAACGCTGCAACTCATTAAATAACAAAAAACCCTAGCCATGTTTATGGCTTCTGTTCTGCCTCCCCACCGTGGCTAAGCCACAACAAGCCAAGCCTGGATTAGCTGCACATCCTGTCTCTTCATAGATGCCATTGAGGGGGTAATTTAGGAACAGCAAAAAGACAACAATGCTTTTCTCGTTTACTCGCTCACCACCTCTTGAAAATGCTTTTGCAGCTCTTTTTCATGCACTGTAAACAGAATCTTGCTCTCTTTTCTTTGCTGTTGGCATTATTGGAGGTGGTAGGCTTGACATTGTAGACATGTTGGTGGTACATTGAGTTTTATTTGACTGTTTTATGAGCTAGCACAGGAAGCAGGAACTGAAACGTTAGCACCTAACTGCTAGCCAAGCATGCTAGTGAATGCACAATAGGCCGCAAACCCACACGTGACCGTATTGATCGTAGAAACATTTTAACCAAAAGATGAAAGCTGAAATCAAGGCTCTTTAACTGTAGTCCTGGAGGGCCAGTGCCCTGCTGAATTTAACTGTGAAGCTGTGTGTCCAATCCTGCTCATGAAGGGCCAACATTCTGCATAGTGTAGCCTGAACCGATTCCAACTTTTATGGAAGTTCTAGAAAGCCAAGACCTTGAAAGTGGGGTTGGAGTAGAACTCTGCAGGACATTTTTCTTTGATTTGGACACCCAGTCTCTAAAGGCTCAGGTTGAACTTCCATCTCATGTACAGGTAAATCTGCCTTTGAAAGTTGGCTGTGAGAGTAGAAGGATGCGTTTAGAACTAGTGGATCTGGTAGACATTTGTTGCTCAAATCAATCACACATGCTCTACTTCTCCAAACATCAGCAAACTATATTAATGATGAAAATTATGTCATGCAAACAGCTCATGAGCTGGACAGAAATGCAAACAAGAGCTATATTTTCATCTTCAACCAGGGGTGTCTAATTGTTTTAGAGGGCCAATGACCTGCAGAGGTTAGGTCTAATTCTTATTAAATAGCACTGAACCAGTTAATAAAGGTCTTCATGATCACTAGGGGTCTAGGAGCGGGAAAGTAGCCATTCAGGAGCAGGATTGAACATTCTAATCAAGGTGTTCAAAATTATAAACAGGTGGGTTAAACTGGGATTGGTTCTAAAGTCTGCATGACACTGGCTGTCCAGGACTGGAGTTGAAGAGCCCTGGCTTAGTCTCCAATCTTGGACAAGCTGAGGTTTATTCATGTGACCAGCTGGTCTGACCAGCTGAAAAGTACCCAAAACCCATCTGGAACCAGTCAACTGCGCAGCCTGACCAAGCTGGGAGACCCAAGAAGATGAACAAACCAGCTTAGAGTTTGTTTAGGAAAATTGGTTTACAGTGCCAGCATGCATGGGAACTCCTTCAATACAGTTTGAAAAAACATCTAATGATGCACCTCAGGAAGTTAATTTGGGAAAAGCCCAGAGTGTCCAGAGCTTTCAGTGTTTGCATGCTTTTAGGTGAAATTTGAAACTGGAAGTCAGCAGTTATTTGTTGTAAAAATTCATGCTATGTAAAAGTTCATGCAATTACTTTGCATACTATACATAAATTGGTTAACATGCAAATATAAACATAATCTAAAGAATCACAGCACTTCCCAGTACAGTATTTCTTAGGGATTTTCTTCTCTGTTTTTTTTCTTCTTCTTTTTAATTAGAGCGTTTTCCATTTAGATGCAGACCGCTTCATTTATTTAGGTCTGGCTGGGGATTTCCACCCTGGGCTCGCTGAGGGAACGAGACAATCCCTAGCTGAACCCGGCCCGACACAAGCGATCATTTTTCAATGTGCTACTCTCAGGCTCAAAATGATTTACCTCCATTCAGACAGCCGCTGTCTGGCTCCCAGCCAAAATACAAAGACCAGACTGATCACTCGTGCACTCTCGTTATATACCTTTGAGACCACACTCTTTCTCTCTCACTTTCTGGATGTGTTCTGTCTCTCTTCACTCTCAGGAGGTCCTCGCCCTCTTTCTTTTTTAATTTCCATCTCATTTTCTGATTTTTTGGCTCTCTGGTTTTTCACCTCTGTGTCCCGTACTCAACCTCCCCCTCCTTCCTCTCTCTTTCTGTCTCTCCATATAATTCTGTGCTTCGCTCTCCACACATTTAACTTAATTTTCTGCTTTTTATTCTCCTTCCACCTTGTGCTTTATTTATTCTTTTTTTCTTTTTGGATTGTTATCATGATTATTTTTATCTTCTTGTATGTGTTGGAAATATTAGAAGTAGTTGTTTATTTATTTAATTAATATTTATAGGCAGCATTTTAGCATGCTGTCTGTCACCACAGATAATAATTTATATATATATATATATATATATTCTAATATTAATAATTCTTAATGTATTTATTAACTGTGACCTTGCCAGTTTTTATAACATATATTCTCTCCACAAGGGGGACTAAGAAGCTCTACAACATATCTGATCTCATATTACACAATTGTAATATGCAATATGCAGTAGCCCATCACTTTACACATCTCAGTGACTTATGGTTATTGTGATCTACGCTACATTATGATTAGGCTATATTTTACAGTAGTAGCTCAATAAACAGCCAAAGCTGCCCTGTGGTGATTTCCGTATTGACATAATGCTCCAATTTTACAGATATCTCACAGCCTGCTCTCATGTACGCTCTGTTTTAATGAGGGATAATGTTACTGGGTGACTTACGCCTCAGGTCAGAAGTGCTCCAAGGAAGTGTTTAGTAATGTAGGTTGAGAGCAGCCCCCCTTTTCTTACAAAAGATAATCTGGACTGTCCATATAATTATTCAAGGTTTAGATTTTTCTTTTCTTACTTTTGTACTTAGTACCTCCTGTAGATTGAGATTTTGGCTTTGCACTTGTGATAAACCCTG
>JAUMHQ010000078.1:15859789-15877621 GCA_032361165.1 Enteromius paludinosus | reverse complement strand
CATAGCTTGTAGTATAGACTCCAACCCAACTTTGGGAATAGATTAACGGCGATATTTTTTTTATCGCGCGATAAGAGCGGTAATGCAGAGCGTTAACGCCGATAACGGCCCACCACTATTATATATATATATATATATATTTTTTTTTTTTTACAATATCTTATTGTAAAAATTTCAAACATTCTGATACGCAGTCATATATGCATGTATGTCATCATTTATATATATATATATATATATATATAAATATAAAATTCTGAATTTATAACTGGAACTACCCATATTATTTGTTCTGTTCAATACTTATAATTAATGTTATAATTAATTTTAGCATATATAATTCAATGGAATATTCATTCTTTTCTTGAATTTCCATTAATAATGTACTCCAAAAAAAGTGCACAATATAAAGTTAGTAACATTTGGGGAGTATATGCAATGCCAATATTTTGGTATGACTAACCAGCTCTAGTCAAGTTTCTTTTCATTAGTTGTCAGTATAAGCCAGAATAAATCCCACTCTTACACTCACACCTAAAAATCTTTTCCATGTTGTAGCTCCAGAACCAGAGCGAATTAAGGGCTCCCACTGCAGAGAAGGCTGCCCTGTTTCTTGATGCCGCCATTGCAGCTCGTAGCACCAACCGGCAAGACGCAGATGAGGAAGACCGCCGCAACTCCCACATGCTGTTCACCTTACACATCTACCAGTACCGCATGGAGAAGAGTGGCAAGGGTGGAAGTAAGTCTTGTATTTGCACTGTGTGAAATGATACTGCACGTTGTTGAAGGCTCTGCATGTGCTAAATCGATTATACTCCGTCTAGTCTAATTCCTTCTCCTCCTCATTTTCCCAGTGAAAGGGAAAATAATTCTCAAGCTTATTAATGTAATAGCTGTGATATTACAGGCCAAATCATGGAGCTACCAGAATCTCTTCAATTTGCCTCTCTCTCCATCGTTGTAGGAGGGAAATCAATCATGTCTGCTTTGACCACTTCATTAAACTTTAATGGGAATTTTAACAGATAGTAATAATTCATGAGCAGCTAAAAGCTCTAATCATAGTATAGAGGTACCTGTCACTGTGCTATCATTCTGACAAATTTGCATAGGTAAATACAGTGTTGGTCACCATCCCATAACTGTAAAATTGCCGTGGAAGCTTCTGATTTGCAAGGGAAGCTCCTGATTTTAATCCACTTGTAGAAAAAGAAATTTAAGTAAAGGCATGATATGTTTCAAGGTCTAACGTTTCTCTGTATGATCGTGTGTAACAACATATTGTTGGTCAATAATCAATTCACCTGTCATTCTTCTGTATGACTTTGTGTGAAATAAAGCAATTGTAGCTGAACCATGAATTTAAAAGGTTGTTTACTTTCCTTCTTATAGTGATTAATTAGGAAGTACTGTATATTCTTTGCCCTTGCTAGACATAGCTGAGCATATAATCACTGAAACGGTTCCACATCAGTACGGCATCTAGATCTAATACATGCGATTAACCTTTAGTTTCTCTCAATGGTCTGTTATATTCACAGGGCAAAGATGAGTTGATCACAGAGACTCACTTGTCTATATATTCATAGCATAGTATGAGCATAGGTGTTTATTTAGGCCAGCTTGTTCTGTCTTTGAATCATAACGGGCTGGGTAACTTACTTATGAATAAATCACACACGGTCTTGTCAGCCGCAGGTCTTCTCTGGGGATGTTTATTAATATATCTGTTATTTGCCACTCCTCGCTCTGCCCGACATTACCTCAGTGCTCAGTGTGGGAGTGTCATCAGTGTGGTATAACCGTACTGGCAGCGTCTCAAACTTTCAGTGTTATCGGTAATGAGTGGAGTTGACAGTGTGTTTGTATCTTCCATTACAAGGATGGTTAAGCTGGAATTATCTGTACAGAATGAGATATTGCTCTTTCAAGTAATGATCTGTGCTGTGCTCATTTATTTTGTTTGGTCAAGTTTGCTTTGTCTGCAACCATAATACTTTGGAATTAAACTTCATAATGTAAGTAGTTTTATTTGCGATGAGCTTTGGGAATTAACTAATTGTCATTTACTCTTCTATTTGTTTTTGTTTATTGGCTTTTATTTCTCTAAATGTTGGTAAACACTATTGTGTTGATTTTGTTATAATTAACATGTATGTGAATTGCTAGATCAAAGCAGAGCTCATGCAAATTTAACTGGAATTCATTTTTATTTGTGGAAGGACAGTATTTTTGCATTGGTTGCAGTGTGGGACACCAGGGATTACATGTTATTTTCTTTTTTTTTCCCCTCTATCAGTGTCTGGTGGTAGAAGCAGATTGCATCTGATTGACCTGGGAAGCTGTGAGAAGGTGCTTTGTAAGAGCAGGGACGGAGGAGGCGGTCTGTGTCTGTCTCTGACTGCTTTAGGAAACGTGATACTGGCTTTGGCCAATGGAGCTAAACATGTTCCATACAGGTAAGAAAATGTAAATCTTTGCCACACAATAATAAGAAATCAAAATGGGTCATATTGCTTAAAATGTGTAGATATTTTTCTATTTTTCTTTGGTATAAAGATTTCTAATCAAATAACATTACTAGCATAACCAGAATCACGCAATAAATCTGAATGTCTTGTAAGCAACAAGCCTGTACCTGTGATCTTTGTGTTGACAGGTTTTTATGTTTGGCTAATGCATTGTTGTATTTTGCTGAACTTATAGAGCATGCACTTTTTTTAAATGTAAAAAAAAAAATCTTGTTAGGGTTGCATATGCCATATTTCTCACCCTTTTAAAACTGTTTCACATTTAGAAGAATTGCAGTATAGACATATTTGTAGCTATTTGTGATTAATGGCATGGTAGGACGTATAGTGAACCTTTCGACGGTTCTGCACTTTTAGAGAACAGTTATCGGCTCGGCTTCCTCAGGATTTGAGTAAACAGCTGACATTCTGCTGACAATCTATCAACCTGTGTTTATGCTGACAATGAAAATTTATTTTTCCAGGGATAGCAAGCTCACTATGTTACTACGAGAATCCTTGGGGAACATCAACTGTAGGACAACCATGATTGCCCACATCTCTGACTCCCCTGCCAATTATGCAGAGTCTCTTACCACCATTCAGCTGGCCTCTCGAATCCATCGTATGAGGAAAAAGAAATCAAAGGTAAATTTTTAACTGACTGAATTTAGGAATTCTTAAAATAATTGTGTGTTGTATTTGGAGGATCCAATTAAATGTAGTTAAAATCCAGTTTTAGACCAAATAAAATCAACTGTCTAGGAATAACAACATAGAGATATGTTTAGTACATATTAACCTTATCAATTATAATGAGATTGTAATTGAGTATCAGAGTTTTTCCATCATAGAAAGCAAAAAAGTCACTTGACTTACTGCCCTTGAGTTCATACTTTAGTGACAGTTACAAATATACCAAACCAGTGTTCCAGAGTTGTTGTTTTTTTAAGTGATACTTTGTCTTTGTCAAGTATGCATCCAGTTCCTCTGGAGGAGAGAGTTCCTGTGATGAAGGAAGGATCCGTCGACCACCACATTTGCGGCCCTTCCATCCTCGCACTGTGGCCCTTGACCCAGATCTACCATCATTCCTCAGTGATCCTGACTACTCTTCAAGTAGTGAGCAATCATGTGACACTGTTATTTATGTTGGCCCTGGTGGTGCTGCCATCTCTGATCGAGAGCTCAGCGACAACGAAGGACCCCCAGCCTTTGTTCCCATCATCCCCTCTCTTAACCGTAAACAACGAGGGAAAGAAGGGCCAGTTGACCGTGATCACTTCAAATGTAACACCTTTGCTGAGCTTCAGGAGCGATTAGAATGTATTGATGGTAGTGAGGAACCTACAGACTTTGTTGGAGAATCTGGAGGGAATTCTGCAAGCCCTAAAATGGACCGTGACGCAACCAAGCTGAAAGAAGGCTCTGGCTGCATTTCAGTTTCTCCCAAGACTCCTACCAAAGCGCTCTTATCAACAGAGGACAGCATATCCAAAAAGTCAATTTCTGTAACCAGTAAACTGCCTGGCAGTCCAAAACACAAATCCAAATTAGAACATTCCAATTTGCAAAGTGCCACATCGGACAAAGATCTCAGAGACATGTCTGAGAGTAGGACTAGTGCAGATGGTGAAAAAGTGCAAATGTCAGATAATGGAACGCTCCTATGCACTCCAGGAAAACAAAGTGCACCAACAGTATCCCAAAACTCAGAGCCTGTGGTTAGAGAAAAGGTTTTTTTCAGTAAAAAGTTACCCAAGCCTGCTCCCCCACCTCCACAACAAAAAGACTATGTTAGGGTCATTAGTGAAAGTGAAGAAAAGTGTGCCACAAGGATACCACCAATTGGGATGAGTCATCAAAAAAGAAGTGATTCAAATGAGAACTCACCTGTAAAAATCCATCATCTTAATCCCAGGACTTCAGGGGAAATGAGGTCCAATCTTAGGGAAAGGTGCATGGAGAAAGACATATTAAGGACAACTGTGACCCTTAAACAGCCAGTGGAGCTAAATGGTGAGGATGAGCTAGTATTCACTCTTGTGGAAGAGTTATCAATTGGCAATATTGTGGACAATGGAAGGCCCTCCAGTATTGTGAGTTTCAATAGTGATTGCTCACTACAGGCCCTTGCCTCAGGATCACGACCGGTAAGCATCATTAGCAGTATCAATGATGAATTTGATGCCTATACATGCAATGTTGGTAACTCAGAGGCAAACATTAAAATTATAGCACCTTTACAGGAGAAAGCATGCACTTCACATGGCAGCCGTGGTTCTTCTATCACTTCATGGCTTAGTGAAGTAAGTGTCTGTACTTTGGAGAGTGAAGGTGCCCAAACAGTAGATGTCTTTCTCCCTCAAGGTACTCACACTGGCCCAGACAGCAATTTCTACCTTGATTCTCTTAGGATGTTCCAAAGCAGCCCTCAAAAGGACCCTAAAAACTCATTGAATGATAGTGGCTGTAGCTTCTCAGATTTGGACAGTGACAGTGCTATGTCAGGCAAACTCTCTCTAAGCAAGTGCCCATCCTCTCCAGAGACCCCACAGCAGTCGGCCAAAAGTTTACCAAAGCTGGCAAAGGCAAATACCATTCATTATTCTGATCCTAAGTCTTTTCAAGAATCTCAAGTTGTCCAGTGTAATCTTTATAGGAAATTAAAACCTACCTCATCCGCAGCCCAGAGTAGCAGTATCAGTGGAAGCAGCTCCAATAGCAACTGGAGACGTGAGCCACCAAGGCAAGACTTCATACCCGATACATGGCACCAGGTAGATTGCTCACTGGAGTCTTCTATAACCTCTAATTCAGGTTCGTCCAGACTGGTTAAAAATGGAATGAGTGGAATTCCTGCAAGAAAAGCAGGCACAAGCAGCAACAGTGTACCTCGATTGCCCAAAACACTAGGGTCAAATCCACCACAAAGGGTGGTGGACGGATGTGAAAAATCCAGCAACAACAGGAAGATGGAGTCTCCGAGCAAGATGCCACAGCTTAGACGAGGTGCAACAACACTCGGCACAGTTCCAGTCATACATTCATCCATTGATGTCAAGCTTGCTCAAGATATTGGTTCCTCAGGAGGAAGTTTAAAATTCTCCTCTTTAGGAAAAAGTGGAAAAGAAAGCAAGCAGGAGGAGAGTATGTCAAAACCTGGCAATGTCTCACCACCTCCTCCTCCAGTTCGAAAATCTAGTTTAGATCAAAAGAATCGAATCCTGTTTCCCTCAAGTGCCTTAAAGTCTGCTTATGAGGCAGGAAAGTCTTTAGGACCAAGGGCTACAGGTTTAGAGGATGATGTTGATCTTAGCTTTAGAGGAGATTCAAATAGTTTAAGATCATCTAACTTAAAGTCAGAGCATAGTTTGATAAAAGCAACCTCTAGTCTCAAGGCTAGAGGAGCTAGAGGTGATACAGGGCAGCTTTATGGAAGCCAAGTATCTCTAGACAGATGTGACAGTTTGTCATCTCTGGGGTCAAAACCTGTTCTTAGTCGAGAAAACAGTGGTGCTAGTCTCAACAGCAAGTCAAGCAAGTCTGTCGTTAGGTTTGGATCACTTGTTGCCACCTCTTCTCCGATTGCTACCTCTCCGCCTTCTTGTATAAACCCAGTAACCACTGTAAAAAGTGGTATTGTCAAAGGTAGCCTTAACACAAGACAAATACCTGTTAATGCAAACAAAGCTCGTACATTATCTGCAAGCAACTCCAAAGCTCTGAGCTCATCCACTAAGTCTCTTGTGGCACCTACAACAAGGAATGCCAACCTTCCACCATCAGGAAAGACTGCATTATCTCGAGCAACAGTAGGAGGCAATGGTAAATCCACAAGGGGAACAATAATGGGTACCAAGCAAGCAATGCGGGCAGCAAACAGTCGTGTTAGTGAGTTGGCCTTGGCCAATCCTTCTGGAAAACATGCAAAGGGCTCAGGTGATTCAGACAGTGGCAACGACAGTGGAGTAAACCTCAATGATGATAAGCATACCCCAATGCCCATTCTCCCATCTCCATATAGCAAGATCACAGCCCCCAGAAGACCTCAACGCTACAGCAGTGGCCATGGAAGTGATAACAGTAGTGTTTTAAGTGGAGAGTTGCCTCCTGCCATGGGACGAACTGCACTCTTCTACCACAGTGGAGGAAGCAGTGGATATGAAAGCATGATTCGTGACAGTGAAGCTACTTGTAGTGCTTCTTCAGCCCATGACTCCATGAGTGAGAGTGGGATGTCCTCCTCGGGTCGCACAAGGAGCTCTAAAGCACCCAAGAAGAGGTCTAATGGTGAGTAGCATCTCTTATTGTCTGTGAAGACCTAATAATTTTGATAGTCATTTTGCTTTTATAGTTTTTTTAATATGTCCCTTAAGCATGAACATACAAATAACTAGCACAGCTTAGAATTTTCAAATAACTAATATTTTTTGGCTTGCTTGCTATTTCTTTACCTATCCATGTGATGTTTCCATGTCCTAAGTACTTTCCTGTCTCATATATTCCCTTTGTCTCTCCACATGGACCAGGACTCCAGAGAAGGCGTCTCATCCCAGCTCCGTTACCAGACACCTCTTCCCTGGGTAAGTCTGGGACCACAGGTCAGTGGGTGGACCTTCCCCCTATGTCCGGGCCAATGAAAGAGCCTTTTGAGATCAAAGTGTATGAAATTGATGACGTGGAGAGGCTTCAGCGGCGAAGACAAGAAAAGACAGATGAAGTAAGAATGGGTTGTCTGTATATTTTTTTGGAAACTGAGATCTGGTTCAGTGTATTCATATTTAACCTTATCCATTCTCATGGGAATGTAAAACATGTTATATATGCTTGCTTATGCATCTTACATTGGAAAGTAGCAATATGTCATGAATAATACATAGATGAATAATTATGTATAGCCATGTTTGCACAGTGCATATCTGAGATGTCAGAGACAAATTTTTTCCATACCTTCCCAAAAATTAGCTTTGATCTGGGTTGAGATAGATTTTCATATATGACAAGCAATATTATTAGCTTAGCAATATGTTTTATGTATTATATTCAAACTATTAACACTGAGTTAAGGTTTGGCCATTTGCTCCTTATTAAGTATTAAGATAATGTGCAGCATAGGGCATTAACCTGCCAGTAAACATTTGAAACACTGGAGTGATGAAAAGCAATTCTGGAAAAATCTGGAATGAATTGGTTTGGGCAGGAGCAAGCAATAAAGGGTGTAAAACTGGTGAAGTAAAATTATGCATTTAAAAGAATGTTATTTTTTCTCTCATTAAATCAGTAGGGTAATGTTCTCACATAGGTCCAAGAAGATCTTCAATCTTCAATTTGTCTGTCAGTGTTTTTAAGACCAATTGGTATTGCATTGGACAAGATTTACCGCAAAGCACTTGTCTTGTACAACATTAAATATACACATTATAGAATTATAGCATGCACAGGAGTATTTATCCAGGCATAGGGGTATTATAGTATTGAATAATAGGAGTGCATACATGCATACAGATGCAGTCAAAATTGTTCAACCTTAAGCCTTAAGCCTATGTCAGTGTTTCTTAACCCTGGTCCTGGGCGCCTCCCAAACACTGCACATTTTGTATCTCTCCTTTATCTGAAACACCCATTTCAGGTATTGGAGTCTACTAATGAGCTGATGAGTTTAATCAGGTGTGTTTGATTTGGGAGACACACAAATGTGCAGTGTACAGCGTCCCATGACCAGGATAGAGAAACACTGGGCTATGTGAAAACCAAAGATTATGAGTGATCTGAAAGCTTTGTCATCTTAAGAATGGGCCATGATTGCCATATAGAGGTAAAAGAATCTTCAAAGCACTTATTATTAAAAGTTATAAAGAATGAAAGATTCTGCACCAATTTTGACTTTTAGGGGTTGAACATGAATGTCTATTTAATAATAGAAGTAATTCAACAAAGGTATCAGTAAACTCTCTGAGAAAGTTAATTCATGCATTTTTGAGTGAGTTTAAGAATGCAAGGTTGGCTCTAAATCAAAGGTGCCCATCCTACTCCTGGAAATCGACTGTCCTGAAAAGTTTAGCTGAGTTGGAGCTGAATTTGAAGGATCCCTACTTCTTAGTATTGACATTATTTTCCTCTTTGTTTCAACAGTCAGTTCAGGATGTTGATTAACTGGCATGGATATAGCTCAATTATATAAATGAATCAGACTGTAACGCAAGGAAGCTTGTATTCTTCCATAAAATGCCTAGAAAAAATCACAGTATTGTTATAGTTCTGTGCAGCCTTGCAGCAAATGTCACAGTCAGAATGTAATTTTAAGGAACCAACATTGTGCCACATTTTTTCTTCAAGTCAATCCAGATAAGCCCAAAATTAGTTGCTTTATGAAACTGTAATTTTAACTGCCATGATGTCAATCTTCTTTCCACAGGGCCTGATGTATTTTAACACTAAATTAAAGGTTCTTGAGAAACGGCAGCAGCAAATCAGAGATCTCAGAGCTAAGCATAAGACTCTGAAAGAAGAGCTAGAGGACACAAAGTGTAGATTAATGATGGATCCCAGCAAGTGGATTGGAGAGTGTAAGTATTATATATTTAGTGCTTGTAGTGCATGCCAAACGCTTCCAATCCATTTCGTTGTAATTACTCTGTTCTGGTTTGTTCTGCAGTTGAGGTGGATGAAGATTTGGATCAGGAGTCGCAAGAGTACTTGGAGGCATTGGAGCAGGCTACGGCTGAACTGGAATATTGCGTCAACCTATGCAAGTGCCGTGTCATGATGGTGACCTGCTTTGACATCCGAGTAGCATCTGACGTGCAGGAAGGACCGCGAGAAGTGGAGGTTTAAGAACAGAATGTGGCGATTGATGGACAGCGACAAAGAAATTGGGGAAGACAGGACCCTGGATGTCTGAAAGGAAAGAAAATGAAATGTAGCAGCCGGCCCGGCGATTCCAAGGAAACCCAAATGGATTAAAGAATGATCTTTATAATAGGATGGCACACTGAACTCTGCATTAAAGTAGGAACTTATCTTCCCGGAGAAGAGAAAACTGTTCTGGTTATATGCAGTGCCTCATAACAAACATGGAATAGACCTACTCAAATGGAAAGCCAACAAGCTTTTATGTGTTTGACGCATTTCCTTACACAAGGAAAGAGAAGAATCATTCTCACTTACCGAAGAGTTATTCAACCACACCACAAAGTGCCTTTTTCATATGACTGTTTTGTACATTTGTTGTCAATCATTACTTTTTCTACCGGTGCTAGTGCTATGACCAGCAGACCCAAGCCGAATCATATTTTTTCTGTTATTTTATTGCATTGTATAGTGTATTTATATGATCATACAGTGTGTATAATATCATTTTGGGTGCGAAAGGAGAGCAATAAGCTGACTTTCCGTGTTTTGCCTTTGCCTCCTGAACTATCACCTCTGTCAGCATATTAATATTAAACCTTTTGAGCCTTACGTTGTATTTGTAGTTTTCTGTCTGAGTGTTCTACTTTTCAATGCAAATATCTGTCTTTTTAAGGAACATGGTATCACTCAGCAATGGACAGTCATATGTGATGCAAGCCAGTTTCATAAACATGTTTGGTTTGGTTGCCTTGACTCTTTTAAGGGACTAAAAATGGATACATATCTGACTTTAAGATGTTTATCGCCCAGAGAATCAAATAGATGATTTGAATTGGTACTGCGTTTTCTCAGTCATGTTGAATGTATGTTAAAACATTTTAAAGGAACAATCCCCCAAGAATGTAAAATCTCAAGCATTGTTATTTCTTATCACATAATTACATGCAAGTCAGTGCCATTGTTATGCTTGCGATGGATGCGTGTTGCTAGAGAGGCATGGTCTATTAAAATGCAGATTGGCCTCTTGTTCTTGTTTACTTTAAATAGACACTTTGGCAAAGGGCATTCATCAGTGTAACCTGACATGTCTAGCTCAGCCTTTCTCTGTGGACACAGAGTGCGTTGCATTTAAAGAGCTGTGGGTGTGATTGAAGAGGGGTGAGGTGACATTTGTGCGGTACAGGAAAGACCCTTTTCCATACCCATTCAGACAACAGCGTCTTAAAAATAACCATAAAAATATCTAATGAGATTTTTAAACACTGTGGCTCACTCAATGACATATTTGATACTATTAACACACTTTTTAAAGACTAAGGGAACATTGATTCTGTCATTAAAATCTTGACAGTCCATGTACCCCTAACATTACAACTATCCAGTCCATGACGCATTGCAGGTTTTTTAACTCCACTGTGGATGTCTATCCAAGCCTTAGTCCTATGCATCCATGCAGTCATGGTCTTAAACAAACAACCTCAGAAAATGCAACAGGAAGCATTTAGCACAAATGACTGTCTCATAGGCTAGCCTTTACAGGATATGCTGTATAAACAGTGTTTTTCAGCACTCAATTTGCTGTTTAATAACTGCTGTAAAAGACCATCTGCTTTTCTCTGATGCCGTAACAGAAATCTTTCTGGTGAAAGTGATTCAGTGTTTTTAACATGTAGCTGCCAGAATGACTTTCCTGTTACTTGTGGCTGTGAATGAACTTTCACTTGACATTGACGTTAAGGAACTCAAAACCTTTTCTTGGATTTATTTACCTTGATAAACACACTCTCAGGCCCTTTTTCAAGATGCTGCATGAGATTTGTATTTTTTTCTAGATTTTATTCTTCATCTTTGAATTTTGTAACGATTATGGCATTCACTATACTTTAAGTACATGGATTTAACTGACACCAAACTGAAACTTTTTTTGAAACGAAAGCTGACAATGTATGTTCCGTCATGTTTCATATCAAATCATATTTTCTAACTTTTTTGGTTTTGTAAAGAATTTTCTGACCCTCTGTATAAATGTATTATATGGCAGCTTGGGATAACTGTTTTCTTGTGAATAAAAATGTCCTTCTTATATGTCTTGGTCTGTCCAATTCTTTCCTACAGATATTTCATGAATATTAATTTCATTATTTAGATGTGTGTTTCAAATGAAAGGGGTCGGTAATAGGCTAATTTCAAGAAACTCTTCAAAACATGCAAATTCTAGGTTGTTGTGGGTTGGCATTAACACTAATAATGAAAAAATCTGCAAACATCTGCAATACAAATATGAAAATTAAACGCACACATGATATATTAATTTATAATATTGTTTAAAAATATAGAATTGCAGTGTTTTTAGTGTGATCTGTTGCTTAGTTGATAGGTTTGTATTCTCGCCACTGATTGGACAAAATTTTGTGACACATTGCAAAACAGCGTGACTGTCACACCAGTGCATATTTTGGTGTCTGTATTTATTTATAATAATTGTCATCTCAGCAAAGCATCCCTCACAGTTTGTTTGTAAATAAAGAACACTTGTGAAAATGAAAATGGCTTTCAAATATGCTTAAGGTCAAGGACAAACATACGGCTAAAACATGATCATAAACTAATTCAGTTTCTAATATATCTTCCAGAAGTTTAGTTCCATTTTTAAATCACAAAATCGTAAATATTTTGTCTGTTGAGTATTAATACACACAAAGTTGAAATTTCATCCAATACCATGCTGCTATTTAAACACAGAGGAATTCTAGTTTATAAATCAATCATTCTAGTTTAGTTTATCCGTCTTGGTAAACACAGCAAGAACTATATAAAGAATGAAGAATATGTCAGCAATCCACAGGTGCTGGAGAGAAATATAGAAGGTGATGAGCTGTGTCGGCAAACCAGCACAGCATAGATTCCCACAAAAGCACATGCATTCAACATGGTCCTGTCACCTCGTCATCCTGTTGCGTTGCCACCTGCTCTGATTTTCACACACGAGTAGTCTTTTTGATTGGGCGTAAACACAAACGCGCGCACATGCACAAACACACACATTTACCTGTCCATATGGGTGATTACTGTTAAATGTACAGCTCACGTCTAACAATCAACCTAACAATCTAAGATAACACTTTGGCTTTCTTCTACAAAGAGGTTGTGTATGGTTCAGGTATTTTTCAGTGCACAGTGAACATCCAACACACAAAAAGCCATAATTTCAAATAAAATGCAGGTCTTTTACCAAGCAGCACAGCATGCTAATGCTAGCCGATTACGTTGTACATATGTTGACATCTCCCTGGCCCTATAATTCCCCCAGCCTTTCTATCTTCATTCCACTGAAAGCCACAGTAATGATTTGGCTATTGTGTTGCAGCAGCTGGTCACTGTATCGCTAATCAAATCTGTAGCCTTTAGCCTAGCTGGCCCTGAGTGCTTTCTGACAGCAAGAAAAGAGCGCCAAATCACTTCAATGAGAATGATTAAACTGTACACACAATATATTCTGGGATACTATTTCTTATTTCTGTGTTATTTATTACTGGTTTAATCACCATAACTGGGAGTGACAATTGAACTATAGTTTCTGGGCATATTACCAAAGTATTGCTTTGATACTTTAAAGCTTATGTAATTTAATTGAGTAAACTGGTCTATTTAACCTGTTAAATATATTTAAAGCGATATTTCTTCACCCTGATATCTTTCCAAACCTTACATTTAGGAATTATATACTTCCGTACTTAAAGATATCATATGGTTTTAGATGGTTGGGCATATGGAGCATAAATCCAGCCCATGCAGTCTCATGAAAATGCATGTAAATAGTACGCCATATAAAAAACGAAAACTCATATTGATGTGCAAAAAATGGACTGGATATGGCATGCACATGTTTTGCTGCATATAATGCAAAATTTGTTGGTGTGCATATTATAAGCAGTTTGTGTGTACATTTGATACGGATCTACCCCACAAGCCTTATCCTATTGAATAGCATATTGCATGGCATATATACTCAAATTGTTTTAATTAAGCATATTATTTATATGTACATTAATGAGATTGGGTAGCACAAATCGTATGAAATTGTTTTCAAAGTGTGTTTTAACAGCCTCTGAAACCTTCCACCTCCCCCAGTTCCACCTGTCTAGATCCTATCCATTCTGACAGATGTATGTATGATTTATGCGGTGGCAACAGATCTTACATGCTCACTGTGTACTCTGTCTATGTATACACTGACAGTAGCAAGTATACTTAATTTGCTACAGCAGCAGTATGTTTAGACGTAGTACACCAAGATCAAACATGTATTGTCATATTCATTTACATGCTAAAAGTCTGTGTGAACTAATGTATTTTTTTTTTATGTGGCATAGATCATTGAGTATCTGTAAAACAGGAGGATAGAGTTTGTAGTTGAGATTGTGAAAAAGATATTCCTGAAAGAAAAACCTCAACAGAAGGAAAAAGCATGCAAAAAGAAAAAAACCGCATGCAAACTTAAGAAAACACATGCAAAAAGAAAAAAATGCATGCAAACAGAAGATTACACATGCAAACAGAAGAAAAGGCATGAAAACGGAAAAAAAATGCATGCAAACAGAAGAAAAAAAATGCATGCAAACAGAAAAAAAAACGCATTCAAACAGAAGAAAAAAATGCATACAAACAAAAAAAAACGCATGCAATCAGAAGAAAACGCATGCTAACAGAAGAAAAAGCATGCGAAAAGAAAAAAACGCATGCGAAAAGAAAAAAACGCATGCAAACAGAAGAAAAAAAATGCATGCAAACAGAAGATTACGCATGCAAACAGAAGAAAAAGCATGCAAAAAGAAAAAAACGCATGCAAACAATTTAAATATATTTCTTTTTCACCTGGGATCAATCACACTTTTTATAGATAGTCCACTTTTTACTAACTGTAAGCAACTTTGCATCTACAGTACTTGTCAACTATCTAACACTAGATTATTAATAGACTACTAGGTTAAAGTTAGTTTACTGGGTAAAAGGTTAGGGTTAGTAGAATAATTGCACGTGTTCTTGAAAAAGTTACTTACAGTTAGTAGAATGTATAAAAACGTATGATAAGCTTATGTTAAATACATTTCTGCGAAATACAGCATGCAGTTGTATGCAGCTGGAAATGTTGGGATAAGATGTGTCTACAAAGTGACAGCCACTCATAAAAATACAAAGATATACTGTACATATATGCTGAAAAACTGTGCCTACAAACCTCAACAACAACAACACACACACCCACACACACACAAAGCTATCCTGGTGTGCATGTGAACAAAATCTTTTCCTTGTTTTTTTATAACATTTCTGGCAGGGTACTAGATGATAGCACCCTCTAGATAACAGAAATCATATTTGTCACATTCATGCTGTAGAGTTTATGTATATCTATACATGCTCATGCATTATTAACTTATATATAGCCAACATCTCTGGTGTGTATGTGTCTTAGCCCTTCAATCCCTCAAACCCTTCCAGCTCTCACTAAGAGATCTCAGCTTTTAGAAAGCTCCTGTACTCTACCCATCAGAAGTGGACCGGTTACCACAGAGACATTCCAGAGCTGCTGTAGGGAGATGTGCCACACTGCTGAGTCTATGGTTTCAAAGGGCCATTTTGACCCTGATGCTGAAATGAGGACCTCTGGATGTTCCTGCAGGGGATACAACGTGATGGCAATGTGATGAGCAGGAGTTCAAGGAAAAGTCAGGAGAAACCGCAGCAGTCCAGAAACAATCCAAGATATATGCATGTGAGTTTGAAGTCTGGAATTAATCAGGAATATATACAGATTAATAAATATTTCTAAAAAACTACATTTTCTTGACATTGTCCTGCAGTGAATTCTCCTGAAACCCTCCACCTCCCCAGCTCCACCTGTCTTTGCTGCTTAATAGTGCTGTCAAATGATTAATCAAAATAAAATAAATGTTTTTGTTTCCATAATATATGTTTGTGTACTGTGTATATTTATTCTGTATATATATATAAAAGCACACACATGCAGAATATATTTATGAAATATTGGACAATATTATTATTCAGTAATTACTTTAAAGCTTTTGCATGACTTTTGAAGATTTAGTACACATTTTAAATGAACCACTATACCAGAATAGATTCAATTTTTTTATTTGTTTATTTAATTACTTTATTTTATGACGTCATCGCCAAACGGGAAACATTATTGGAGCTCCCAGCAATGCTGAGGGCACAGACCAAGAGTAAGTGATTGTTAGATTTACTTCCTCTTGTCATTTCTAATGAGTAGAGCCTTCAGCACCTTAATGACACAGGGTCTCTTAGTCGGTCACTCCCATAAAAACGCACAGTTGATTTGTGAGGGAACTGAACCAATCCCTATAGTGCTTAGGTAGATCAAGAAAAACATTATCATGTCCCCTATAATTTATTTTGGTTTACACCTGACCTGATGGGTTCATGGTTTAATTTAGCCAGAGCAGTATTTACACTTCCAACCTTAAAATTCTCATCCACACCTTGACTTTATACTGCTCCATGTTTATTGGTTTGTCAGAAGAGAGGATCCAAAAGTTATGAAATTTAGTCAAATTGCAACATTTTACAATTACCATATAAATTAGTTTACTTTTGTTTCGTTTTTG
The DNA here is from genome assembly GCA_032361165.1 of Enteromius paludinosus. Taxonomy (NCBI): domain Eukaryota; kingdom Metazoa; phylum Chordata; class Actinopteri; order Cypriniformes; family Cyprinidae; genus Enteromius; species Enteromius paludinosus. The sequence continues at coordinate 15,861,603 of JAUMHQ010000078.1, read as the reverse complement.
GAAACTGGTAAAACCATACAAGACGTTTTGTTATAACACTTTTTAAAGTGTCCCTGTTACATGGCACTTACTCTAATATGTATACTGTACGTACTATAGCAATAACAGTAAAGTTTGCATAATTATAAGTAACTAAATGAAAAAACTAATCTATATAAAGTTCATGTTATTAATCACGACTCAGTACTGTAACGAGGCCACCTTTAAAATAAATTGTAACATTGCTTTTGCTTTTTTATGTTTTACAAATATACCACAATGTATCACAAATAAAATAAAATGTATATTTAGGTACATTATAGGATATGATTCCTTGTCTGTCATTTCCTCTTCCGCATGCAAGCTTAGACTGTTTTTCGGCCTTTGATACTGTGGGATTGTTTGTGCCACCCATTGTCTCTGCAAGTTGGAAAATTAAAAGAGAATTTATGAGTGCCCTCCAGTCAAGGGGTACAGCAGCAGGACCAGGCTTTGTTAGAGGAGCAGCAGAGAAGGGATTTACAGCTTTGCAATCAGGCAAAGTTCGTGTTCTGAAGCAGGGGCTTGCTCTTTTAAGAAGAGCAATAAACTCAGCCAAATGCTGCCACTTACTCTAAGTAATTAAAACAAGCTGGTTCAGAAAGAGACCTTAAACTACCACAGTGTGTGGGTTAGATTTAGTGCCTGCACATGCCTCACCCTGCCTAGGGTTGCTTCAGGGGTGCTGTAACTATTGACAGACCCTAACTAACACACACATCATTGTCCAGCAGGTCAGTCCTACCCACTGCTTTAAGCTGAGCCTTCCCATGGGACTATGAAATTTGACGCTCTCGTATATGGTGCTGTCTTATGATGGAAAACATGGCTATATTGGTTACTTTCAAATGCATTTCAATTCAAAAAGATCTCGCAATGGAGAACGTGATTTTGGAAAGTATGTTAATCAAATCAAAGTAGCAGTTTTACTACTAAAGGAAAAGGTCTCACAAAATAAAAAATATTGTCAACATCTAATAACTGTAATGTCACTTAAAAAAAAGTTTTTTTATTTTAAGTGTATATGATAACTTCTGTATTTGCATAGTCACGGCACTCGACACCACAAAAGAAGGTGATTTGAGTGATTGTTTTGTATAACTTTAATGATTTTAAAGTCAATAATAAGTGTGTGTTCTGAGTTTGTCACACCACAGAAAAATTAACCACCCAGACAAATTTGAATGTAAAAAAAAAAAAAAAAACAGACATCTTGAAAAAATAAGCAAAACTTGTAACTAAGAGAGAGCAGAGGCATGGGGATTTAAATGCAAACTACTTTATTAATTCGAACACAGTGTAGAATCATGCAGGGCTGATGAAAGCAAACAGGGACATACAGTAAGAGGCAAAGACAAGAGAATAATCCAAATACGTAGCAAAGGTCAGGCAAACGACAAATAGTATCCATTCATACAAATCATACACAGCAGCCAAAGCACCGCACTCTATTTAGCATAACTCCTCCCGCTATTGACTTGGTCGGTGTCGCGTCATAGAGTCTGCGCCACATTGGAACAGCATTGTGTTGACCCAGAGAAGTCTATAAAATAATTTCTGCCGTTTGATGGAACAAGGTATGTCAAAAACGTACAAAAAAGTCTTATTGGGTCAGACTGTCTGTAGGTATCTGTAACTGGTCAGATTTTTTGTTGAGTTTTCAGGTAGGAGACAACTTGCTATAAGCCTAATCATTTTCACAAGTACACACACACACATGTTGGTTTTTGTGATTTATGGGGACTCTCCATAGGCGTAATGTTTTTTATACTGTACAGACTGTATGTGGTATTGTC
>JAUMHQ010000078.1:15842087-15859689 GCA_032361165.1 Enteromius paludinosus | reverse complement strand
GTATTGTCCTACACTGACCCTACACCTAAACCTACCCCTTACAGGAAACTGTGTGCATTTTTAGATAAAAAAAAAAAAAACACCATTTAGTATGTTTTTTAAGCCTTTTGAATTACAGGGACACTGAAACACTGTTGTCCTCATACAACACCTACATATTGTAATACCTATGTCATACCCATGTCATTATACAAATTTGTGTCCTCATAAACCACATAAACCACACACACACACACACACACACACACACACACACACACACACACATATATATAATATATAAAATAATAATTATCCATTAGGAAAATTAACCTTCATTATTCAATTACAAAACACAGTTACTATTCCATGGTAAAAGCAAATTAAAGGGATTGTGCATAAAATATATGTTTTAATAGACATATCTGATTTTTAAAAAAAATAAATACTTATTAATATTTAAATAATTTCTTTTATTTATTTATTTATTTAGAGTTTGGTATGTCGGCTGCACCAATTGGTGGACACACTGTTTTTTTTTTGTTTTGTTTTTTTAAATATTCATAAGCAGTGAAAGTTTTATTAATATTATTGTCTGTTTGTTTGTTTTAAAGGGAAATACATAAATATAGATTGTGCTAAACTGTTTTCTTTTCAAGAATGAATTATTTTAATAACTTTTCCCCTTTTATTATCATGTTGATTTTATCACTCATTTAAACATTTTTGACTTTATATCCCCAACAAAATTATCAAAGCAAATTTTAAATGTGAAATCAAACACATGATCATCAAAGAAGGGGTGCGTTCAAATCACTGGATGTATGAGTTGAATTTTAAATGTATTTTTGCACAAATAATAAATAAAGTAAAAAAAAAACATCATATAATTGACCCAACAGACATCGTAGAAACTATTGTATGACTTCAGAAGGCAAATGATGCTCTGTACTATTTGTAGTTTCAAGCACTGTGACTTTGATTCAGTTTTTATCATTGGAGCAAACAATCGCCTTTAGGTAACTACTAATACATAAATGTGACTGTCAAGTGTGACATGGGCTTTGTGTGGATGGATGTTGACCTGTCAGCTCAGTTGGCAAGCTAACGTTATCAGCCGCTGCTCAGAATCTTGGTATAATTGAGATGTGTGGCAGACACAGGTCTGATCCAGACTGACAGCAACCTGGCAGCAGTCGGCCAGGCTGGTATATCCTCTTCATTATCCTTTCTCTGCTCTCGCCCCCCAACCGAGCTTCTGCATACAGTCAGACAGTATCGCTGCTGGAGGAGATTTCAGAGAGAGGTGACCCTTAGATCGACCACGGAGAGAGAGGATTGTGCTAATTAGGCTCACACAATGCCTTATAACCCATCAAACCTGAAGCCAGCATTCTCATATCTTTATTGTGCTCCTCTATTGTTTAGAAGAACTTATTTCTCTTCGTTAAAATATTAAGGCAAAAAAACAGATTTGGTCACATTTTATTTTAAGGTCAAATTCTCGCTATTAAAAAGAATTTTGCCTCAAGAAACTCCCAATTTGCTGCTTATTAATAGTTAGTAAGGTAGTTGTTAAGTTTTGGTATTGGGAAGGATTCGGGATGTACAATATGGTCATATATTATTAGGCTACTATTAAACAGGCATTATGATAATAGGCATGCTAATAAGCATGAGGTTTGCTCAAGTTTTGGAGAAAAGCACCCTGGAGTTTAAGAAATTGCAACAATAACATCATGGGAGCATTTCAACAGATACATTGCATCTGAATCTAAGATATTATTTTTGTTTTTGACACTCCTTTAGTCAGAATTATGGCATCCAATGTATGTCATTCAGTGTTTCACACTCCAGGCCTGTAGGTGGCATAAATGCATGTTTTATATCAGTGTGTAGAAGAAGCAGAAGCAGAAGCAGTAGGTAAACATGTAAACACAAAGAAAAGCTAAAAAATAAAATACTCATAATGTGCCATTTCACAATAAAACATGTCCCACAACCAATACCTCATTTCTATGATTTCTCATTTCTTGTCTAAAACTCCAGTGATGGGTCGGTTTAGGTGTAGGTCATTCATACAAATTGATACAAAATAGTATGATTTTGCTAAAACAGGAGGACATACGAATTAGCTAACTCATAAAGTATGTAGGAATTGCAATGAGATCCGGCTTTTTTGGAGGGGTGAGTAAATGATGACAGAATTTTTGTTCACATTCTGAATTTTAGAACATCAACCATAACATTATGATTTAAGCTAGTGGATTTGGATTTGTGTGTTTATGTTGTCATTGACAACAGCTAGAGCTTTCATCTGCAGAATTTTCCCTCTTCACACCGCACACATGACCACGCTATAATCAGTGTTTGGAATGCAGTCGATCGCAGCGCTTGAGATTAGAATCAGACAACTGCATTTGGCTTGTTATGCAGAATGTAATGTTTCTAGTTCTGGTCATTTGGGAAATGTCGATTTCAAAGCCTGAGTGTCTTGTGGTGAAAGGAAATAAATTAGTATTAAACTGTTTGCATACAAGGAAAGTAGTTGGCGGGAAGAGCCAGCTGTGATGGTAGAATTCAGTGTGTATATGTCTTGCATTTTAATGATTACTGGCATGCTGTTTAAGGCACGTCCTCATAGCTGTCTGTCTTTTTCCCCCATAGTTTGTGAAACATATGTAGTAATATATTCTGTTTGGCAATTTCAATTCAATCAGTCAAATGAGTCAAAGTCAAGAACAAAGATTAATTCCTTCTAAATAAAGGTGAACATTACAGGTTTACTCATTTTCTGATACGGTACAGTATAACATTTTATATTATGTATGCTTATTTTATATATTAAGAATTCTAATTATAAAATCAATCAAGTTTTATAAAAGCATCTGTTATGCTTAACAAAGACTGCATTTATTTGATCAGAAACACAATAAAATTATGGATTATAATTACAATTACTATTTTCTATTTTAATTAGTGCCGTCAAATGATTAAATCGCAAGAAACGCATCCAAAATAAATGTTTTCGTTCGCATAATATATGTATGTGTTCCATGCATAAATAAATACACACATACAGTGCATATTTTGAAAATGTTTAAAGTCATATAATTTATACTATACATACATATATTTCATATATAAACAGAAGATTTGTCTGAAATTCATGCATGTGTGTGATAAATGTAAACAGCACACTTACATATATTATGTAAACAAAAACCCTTATTTCGGATGCGATTAATCACGATTGATCATTTGACAGCGCTAATATGAATCAATTTCAATATGATTTAATCTTATTTGATACCTGTGATGACAAAGCTAATTGTCAGCAGCCATTACTCAGATCTTCAGTGTCACATGGCCCTTCAGAAATCATTCTAATTAGAATACATCTGCTTCTTTAGAAATGTTTATTCCATCCAGCGATTCCATCAAGTACAAGATGTTGCTGGATCAACATTCCAATCAACCAATCAGATACGGTTTAATCAGCTATGATTCCGCACTGATTTTAAGTAGGATTAGGTTTAGGGGTACGGATTGGGATAAGTCTATATTTTTGGACAGTACTGTTCGATCCAGGATCAGCAAAAAAATCCCAGGCCCCATACTCAACAATCTAATACCAGGATTTAATGACAGCTAGTGTGAATATCCTTACAAGAAGCTTAGACTCCACTGGGCTTGTGCTACAAACAGATGGACTTCTCTAATGAAAAAGACCCTTTTAATTAGCCTGTCCATGGACGTTTATTCACCTCGTATGGCCACCTCCCCAATAAAGTTTCATTGAGCGGACTGGCCTTGCAGCAGGCTCCCGGCATCTGCCATCTGGTGGGCTGGGGGGCTCTTCGATTTCAAAGTGGCACCCTTGTTACTTCCCACTTCAGTGAGCCGGAAAGGGGCTGAGGGACTGAAGCGAGGAGCTGGTTCTGGTGAGGCAGTGTGTTTGTGTGTGTGGGGGGTATGGGGGTGTCACCTTTCACCATTTTTTGGTGGGTGGGTTATTCTTCATGCATGTTAAACTGCTTTAATGTAATGGTGACAACAGGAAAATCAACAGGGAATGAGGGTCGTATAGCCCCCCATAGCCAAGCAGAACTGATTAATGCTGTTCTTGGTGATCACATGGCCTTCCCTGCTGGGATAACCAGCTTTGCGTCCTGGGATCATTGTTAAAATGTTCTTTTTACCTTCCTAATGTAATTAACCACCAATATTTACCATCAACATGGGACAAACCATAGCACATAAGCTTTAGAATCCATCTGTCAGGCTTCCACTTTGAATCACTCTTCACATTTTCAAGATAGAGGACAAAACTAACAAACAATTCAGCTTTAGTCGTTAAGAGTGAATTATAACGTCATTGCTTTGATGTTTGACTAGGAGTCAAGGAAATATGCTTTAAATGTAGTCTCCATCTCAGCTATAGGTTAACTGTATTTTCCTCCTCACAGCCTGCTCTCCATTATAGAAACATGATAAGATGAATTGAATTCATGAGTTTTGCTTGTTCTTGGATGGAATGCACAAATTGAATCTTTTTACGTGTGCTCTTTGTGCCCTTCTCACTGGAAGGCGTCTATTCCTGATTCTGCTTCATTCGCAGGTGGACATTTGATTTGTCTGCGGCTTGATTGCTTCCTCTACCAAAGAATGCACAGAAGGTCATAGCGTAACCTTCTTTGGCAAACAAATTGTCTGCCTGCACATAAAAAGCGAAAGAGAAAAAGGAAAGAATGTGCATTTAGATGCAGCAGAGTCAACTTTGCGAGAGAAATGTTTGCTTCTGAGAAGAGATTGAACATTAAAGTATTCAGCTACAAATGGAGTAAGGTGAAACTGGCCACACTTAATCATCTCGCTCTCAAAACACCAACATGTTGAAAGCGTTTTTCATGTGTTTTTCAAAGTTCCTCTAGACTTCCACCATGAAATGTACATCAAGAGCTGTTGTTTTATATTCCTCAGCATAAATAAAGAAATAAACAAGTAGGTCAATATATCAAAGTGACTAGTGGACTTCACTGAACCTTTTTTATTTGTTTGTTTGTTTTTAGAGAGGATGGATAAAATATAGTTTGGATATCTAAACATATAATTCAGCTGCAGAGCAAAGTAATTCACACTGCATTAAAAATGAGCTGAAAAATGTTTGTCTTCATGTCATCAGCATTTTGTTATCAGAACAGAAACAAGGAAAGCTCTCTCTCTCTCTCTCTCTCTCTCTCTCTCTCTCTCTCTCTCTCTCTCTCTCTCTCTCTCTCTCTCTCTGTCTCTGTCTCTCTCTCTCTCTCTCTCTCTCTCTCTCTCTCTCTCTCTCTCTCTCTCTCTCTCTCTCTCTCTCTCTCTCTGTCTGTCTGTCTGTCTGTCTGTCAGTCTTCTGTCTGTTGGTTTTGTCTAACAGTCTCTCTGTCCATCCAGTAGGTACTATATATATAGGCCAATTATATGGTTCCATGTTTGATCTTTCCAGAACATCTTATTCTGCTGCACGAAGCAGTGAATGAAACACTCCATTTGACCTTTTATAATACAGCAAGAGTATCACCGGGGTCTTTAGTCGTTCTCCTGCCTTCAGTATCAAAAGGTCTGAAGAAACTCATAACTTATTGGACAGCTAATTATTTTACTTTTACAGCACACTTGCTTGATGAGAAGAAACGTAGGGAATCCCTAAGGCCGCCGAAAATCATAACGCTGGATTTAATGGATGCTCTTTCATGATGCTGACTTCAGCACTGCTGCATGATGTGAAATTCTGTTTTACTGTAAGCTCAAAAGCCAATCGGAATGAATAGTTGTGAATGTCCTCGCGCTGAAATCTGTAGAAATCAATCTGACAGCTGGAGATGTCAGTGAATGTAGGGTAGCCAACACATGTCATGAAATGTAGGCAGTGAATCATAATTTAGATTTGGATGTTGCTAAGAACGGTAGTCAGCAAATCTGTATCTGTGGCTGCAAAAGGCTTTTGACGTTTCAGATGTGTGCTATTCAAAGATTTTGGGCCAGAAAGATTTATTTTATGTTTTTAAAAGAACATAAAGACTGCATATAGAAGAAATATGCATTGTCTGAAGGGCAGAATATGTTGCTCTATATAACTTTTAGCATTCATAGTTCCCGTACTGCATGCACTTATGCCCCCCACACCATCAGAGATGCTGACATTTGAACTGAACGCTGATAACATGCTGGAAGGTCTCCCCTCTCTTTAGCTCGGAGGTGCAGCGGCATCCATGATTTCCAACAAGAATGTCAATTTCAAACTCTCCTGACCATAGAACATATTTTACTTTGAAATATTCCTTTTTACAGTAAATGAGCCTTGGCCCACAGGACACGACAGCACTTAAGGACCGTGTTGACATATGGCTTTTTTTTTTGGCATGATAGAGCTTTAGTTGGCATCTGATTAACTGAACTTAATTTTGCTTACTGACAATGGTTTCTGAAAGTATTCCTGAGCCCATTTAGTAATGTCAATGACAGAATCAAGCTGATGTGTCGTCTGAGGGCTGAAGACCACGGGCATCCGACAAAGGTCTTCAGCTTTGTCCCTCACACAGATTTCTCTGGAACTTTTGACAACTGAAAAACCTTTGCAGTTTGACATTGACATTGACATTGACAAAAATAATGTTGTTTTTAAAGTATTCCACCATCTTGTTGTGCACTTCTCTACAGACTGGAGAACCTTTGAGCATCTTTACTTCTGAGAGACTCTGCCTCTCTAAGACATTACTTTTATGTTACAGACCTGATGTCAATTAGCTTAATTACACTCTTGAAAAAAAGGTGCTTCACGATGCCATAGAATAACTTTTTTTGTCTAAATGGTTTCATAAAGAACCCTTAACATCTAAAAAACCTTTTCACAAAAGGTTCTTTGTGGCAAAAGATGGTTCTTCAGATTATAAAAAGGTACAAAAGATATGGTTCTTCAAAGAACCTTTGACTGAATGGTTTTTGTAGAGCCAAGAATGGTTCTTCTATGGCATGCCATAGAAGCACCTTTTGAAGCACCTTTATTTTTAATAGTGTAGTCACTAAATGTTCTCTCTGCTGACTCTGAAAGCAGATAATTTCTTGCTTTTTCAACCTTTTGTTGCCCCCACGCCAACTTTTTTGTGACCTGTAGCATGCATTAAATTTGAAATGGTCCCATTTAGTAAATAAAAGTGTACAATTTCTCTGTTTAAACATTTGTTATCTATGTTCTGTAGTGAATAAATGATTGGCTCGATGGATTTTAATGTCTTTTAGTTTAGTGTGCAAACACACAGCAGTGAGAAGTGAACAACCATGCACTCACACCGCGGACACACCCGGAGCAGTGGGCAGCTATTGCTGCGGCACCCCGGGGAGCAGTTTGGGGGAACGGTGCCTTGCTGAAGGGTCTTACCTCAGTCATGGTATTAAAGAGAGAGCGCTGGTTATTCACTAACCCCACCCACAATACCTGCCGGACCTGGGACTCACAACCTTTGGGTTACAAGTCCAGCTCCCTATCCATTAGGCCACGACTGCCCCACCATCTTTTGATAAATGATGTTAAAACAGAATTCAGTATTTATTATACAATAGTTTATTTCTGTGATGGCAAATATGAATTTTCATCAGTCTTTTGTGTCAGATCATCCTTAATAAAATTATTCTAAGATGTTAAATGTTTGCAGTGCAAAGTGAAATCATTCAAAAAGTTGAATGTTTGCAGTGCAAAGAGGGTGTTGCTGGCTTACTGTATTCATTTATACAATATGATTTATGATCCTAATCTGCGGTCTGCTAATTGGTGATCTCTGCTCAGTTCAATAAACCTTTTTGACAATTTTGACAAATTCAGGGGAATTTTCAGGTGAATTTTTTGAGCAATAAACCTGTCAGACTGTTTTCCCGATAGCTTTATAAAAAGACATAACTCAGCCTTCTCCCCACAGATGTGCCTGTTATGTTTCATTATTTTTTTGTGTTCATTGTTGCTCAAGTGCCTGAGATGAAATTGTTCTATTGATTTGTCTGGTGGAGCAAATTAGACTCTGGCTCTGGAGACAAGCTAACCATTCATTTTGAACTGTCTAGTTTACCTCCCACCTCACCGGGCTCTGGACAGACATATCTTCCAAGCTTTAATTACCGCTGGTTACCTGACTGCTGTTTCAGCCGAACACACACACATACTGCCCCTTTAATTAGGTGTCAGCTGTTTTAGGACTACAGCTCATTGATCAGGACATGATGGTTAATAAGAGGTGAAGTCCTGATGCTTCTTTTATTAAAATAGATGGTACTGAACCAGTCAGGAGCTTTGTGTGATACAGAGAAGAGTTTGAGCTTACAGGGCCCATTGGGATCAAACTGTTTTATCTTTTATTTTTCATTTTCATTCATTTTACTGTATAGTATACTGTATAAAGAAATGGTACAGTACAATAATAACAATTGAATAAATTACTTTATTTTGATCAAATAAATGCAACTTTGATGAGCATAAGAAATTACAGATAAGAGAAAATGCGTCCCTCAAAAGCAAGAGAAATGACTGTAGTGGAGACAATGTCATGCTGGTGATATTTCTGAAGTATTGCCTTTATTTTATAGCTCTATACACTTAGCTCTTTTGTGTCTCCATGAGTCTGATTCCAGCACTTGGATGATCCTACATGTGGACACCAGGTTGTGGGCTGGTAAACTGGCATTGTTGCTCTCCAGGATTGTGCCTGCAAGAGTTTTGGCAGAATCTCCATTCCCCTCCCCCTTCCTCTGTTCAGCCTCTCCTCACAGTTGTTCATGAATATGAATGAAGGGCGAGTCTTGCTAGCATCATTAATGTCCTGCAAGTCCACATAAATCATGCCAATATAAAACTCCAAATGCTTTGCTAGTAAAGGTTGATGATAACAGGACAGGGATAGAGTGAGACTAACATTATAACTTGGCTATAGAAGATTCTCTTGGAACGTATAACATTCAGAAAGCCTTTAGATTCTTCATAAAAACATGTAATGACACATTTTTGTCATTGGACAAAATACAATCATTTCATAACGTACCCATGCAACTGGAAATTCTGAGAGTGTGCTAAAGATATCACCACCAATTTTGCAACAGGTTCTAGTTGAGCAACAGAAAAGGACTTGTTTTGAAAGTAACTTCATACATTGAGACAATAACAGACAGCATCTTACTTTGCAAACATTTGAAGTTATATTGCTCATTGTGTTTATTCAACAGTTTATTTGGCACAACTTTGTAATGAAATAGTTAAATAAGAAACAACTGAGTGTTAAAAATAATAATAATAATAATAAAAACTTTTTGTATGCGGAACTATTTCCTTCCGCCATGGATTGAAATTTCTAGTTGATAGTTTAACAGCTAAGCCCGATCCTCTCTTACTTATTCAAAAACGTCACTTTAGAACTTCAGCAATGAAGGAATGTTGAGTTGTTTAAGGTATTTTTTAGAGAACAGTTTTGTAAAAGAGAGATGAACTGAGCATGCGTGTTCATACTTCAGCTCAATCTCATATTCAAAATAAAACATTAGTTTGAATGTTGGTTAAGGGAAGTCATATCTTTGTCCTAAAAACTCTTAAAACTACATTATGCAACACAAAACAGTTATTTCTAAAATTAGAATGGATTCGGGTGTTACCAAACGACACGCACTGTGAGAAATATTGCAAGCGGGGTGATACAAACGGTTAAATAGAGCTGTTATCACTAGAATATCAAACATCTGGAAAAAGGCTCAAAGCCAATCAGATTTGAGAACCAGAAATAACCATTGTATAAATATGTGGGTCTATACATATTTAAAAAAAAAAAAAAAATTAGTCTGTAAACATTTTGACCCAACTGAACCCCACACATATAAAATCCCTGATTCCTGATACTGAATGCCTAAGAAATAAATAATTTGTTATTTCCTTAGAGATGGAACATTCATCTCCATTGGTTTGTTCTAGTGCACACTTCAGAATTAAACAGCTTAGAAAACCAGGTCTTGGTGTCTGTAATTGTATATACCATAAAAACAAAACAAAATCAAATAAATATTGGTAAATGCATAAATGTTCCTGAATAAAACAACATTAATTTATCATGAAACAAGAATCTGTCAAATACAGTAACCTAAACCCAAAATCTTGCCTTTGAATAAGAATGTTGTTCCAGAATCAAGATGGTTATTGATCAGTAACACATGCTTGTCAATATCATGACAGTAGTTTCACCCTAGTTTCATTAGCGTGAGAAGCTGTGTTTTTCTACCTCGGCTTGAGTACTGGCTGACACATTAAAAATAGATGTTTCCCGGAGCACCTCAGCGTTCTGGGTTAATTACGTCATGCATTGTTTCTTCAAAGCATCACGTCAAGACGGAAATCTTTAAAAGAGAATTTCTCAGATTCAGGTCAGTTGTTTTGGGTTGCTCACCACACATTTTCTATGAATATGGATGTATGTTGAGCTCACGTTTAGTATGGTTGCTTGGGCTTTGTGAATCGAGCAGTCGCTATCGGGGGTCTTGATAGGGTCCTCAAAGCTTTTGCCTTTCAAAGTCAATGAGAGGCTTCTCTGCAAAATTTACAAAGCACACCACAACCAAAAATATGCCAGAAGGGGTAAACAACAGGGAAGAGGGGTGATGTTGGGAACAGAGAGCATTCTGGTTGTTGTTCGTCTGGGATGCCTCGCGTTGTTTGTGTTGTCTGGCAGAGAATTATGTTTGTAATGATTCTCTTGTGATGGATGGTTTAGCCTCGTCCGCTAATCTCTTCACATTCAAATCAATCATTTTCATCCACAGTGTAATTCAATACTGGTGAACAACTACGTGTTGTTTAGAGGCATCATTTGGTAATAGATGAGATGTTAATTCAAGTTTGCCTTTTGCAGCTTTAAATTGGAAAAATATATAATCAATTTTCTGGATGGCCCGTTTTAATGCAACTGACAACACAGTAGTCACATGAAAATGAGGTGAACTGTGCTGGTAATAAATTCGTTTTGAGTAAGACAGTCATAATGTCTAATGACGTTTTATTCAGTCTCATGATGAATTATTTATCTTTTTAATTTAGCATTTCTTAGACCATTGGGAATAGATGGTAGTGTGCTGTTACTGAAATGAATGAAACCATTTGTTGTGATAATTGGCAAATTGAAATGTTTCTAATTTTGTATTTTGATTGGTCTAGATACCCAGAATTCCTCATGAAAATGACACACTTACAGCTTAAAGCAGAAGTGAGAGAAAAGTGTTTATTAACTTTGAAATATGAATATTTATCGTACAAAAAATGCATGGACTTGCTACAGGGGGCCTTTATTCACCCCCGAGCCATGTGAGGAACGAACGTTTTATTACAAATACGTGCACGTTATTTCACGATTCATATGCAGGCTATCACCCATTTAAGCGTATTCAAAGGCTTGAAAGGGGCTGGACAATTTTTATTATATTTCCGACTGGATTCGTCTGAAAGAACAAAGTCACATACACCTAGGATGCTTTACTTTAACTGTTATAAAGTATTTCTCTCTTTTTAAAAAAAAGTATAGCTAAGACGTAAGCAATATGTGTGTTGACATGACTTTAGTGTAATATTACATTAAATTTTTCTGTAAGAATTTATATCCAATTATACAATTTCATTGCTATAACAACTTAAACCCTAAATTACAAAGTTGATATATCAAGAATAAGCTTCATAGACACCTATATGTGAAAGACACATATGTGATCCTGAGGTTCTTGAGCAGATGATAGATGTACTGTTTTGATGGATGAATGATGCTTTTGATTCTCTCATCATGTTCGATTTGTTTTTGATTTCCTTGGGGATGCGGCAGGCTGGCACATCACTCGCTGAACTCTGTTGAAATCGCACTGAATTGCTGAAAATGATAGTGACTAACCCAATAAACCAGCTTTAACAGCTTGGCTCTCCCACTTTAAGCAGAATGAGATTATGAAAGGCTGAATGCTGGTATTAACCTGGTGATGTAATTACCTCTGCAGGTTGAGTGCTAATACAGTTATCAAGCATGCTGAATATCCTCTAATGTGATTAGAAACTGACCCCTCCCTCCGCACTGGATTCTGCTGTAAAGTGAACGTCCAGCTCTGTCCGTTTGTCTTTCAGTTGACTTTGACAGGGAGACGATCTCCATCTGACCCTGACCTGGAGCCGTCACATCCGTTTACACTCAGTTACAGTTGTAATGTGTGTAATTGGCTCACTGGGCTTGAGTAGTGCAGACTGATGTTTACAAATGAGAGGCAAATACAGGATGGTAAAAATATTAATACATATTTATATATATATATATATATATATACAGTATCAACAGGCTTTTTGTATTGAAATAATACTAATACTAATACTAAAATAACTGTTTGTTATAATGCATTATTATTTGTATTATTATATTTATTTTTTTACAGTATTTTTTTTAAATATCAGTGTTTTTATTTATTTTTTAATTTATTTTTTGACAAATTTAAATATATTTAAGCATATCTAAAATATACAGGAATTATAATTGCCTTATACTTTCATATGTATAATCACCTTCAAAAATCTAAGTTTTGTTTGCATAAAATATGTGTATATGTGTTATTTTTATGTATTAAATGTATTTATATATTAGAAATATAAATAAATAAATGTATATACATTTCACAATATATACTGTAGGCCTATGTGTGTGCATTATATATAAATCATAAATTTCCACAAAAAATGTTAATTTTTGGATCTGATTAATCACGATTAATCATTTTACAGCACTACATATATACATATATCATGCAGAGTATATTTTAACAAATTAAACAAGGTTGTGTTGAATATAAATAGCCAGGTGAATTCATTACTACATTATATTTACATCATAATCATAAATTATGTGATTCTTTATCACGAACATCTTTCATTTTGTTCTCTCTATTTTAAATATAAAGTTTTTCTCTCTCTGTCTTTTTTTTTAGGTAAGGTTAGATTAAACATAACTGAAAGGAATGTGTAAGATGAACCTCATAATCTAAAGGCATGTAAAACAGGTTCTTGTGGAGTGAAACTCATGATAATACATTAAAAATGACTAAAATTATAATCAAATTTCCAGTAAACCTCCATCCTGCCCAAAGGGATTTTCCACAAGCGTTTCATCAAGAGAGTGAGATTGAGAGAGAAAGTATGTGTGTGAGCGAGAGAGTGAGAGAGTGACTGAATGAGGGAATATTTCATTATTTGCAGGATTCCAGGCCAGAAATGTTCCATAGATAGGCTATAATTGTAACTCAAGGTCATGAATTTAAAAACAGGGCAGTGACAAAGGCAACTGATGTCCTCACCAGGCCAGGTCGGTTTAACGCAGCACAAAGAATGCTGAGCATGACCGTGCAGATAAAACCATAATTGAAAAGGATTATGGAGTCTGGATTTATATCATATTTAAGGTTTGCTATATGAAAACAGAAAAACAGAATACAACAAAGACTTGAGAGTCACAAAAACGAAGAGGAGCCCAATCAATTGGCAAATACGCTGTAAGAAGATTCTTCAAGAAGAGCTAATTGGAGTCCAAGTCTAAGAACACATTTTATCAGTCCTTCCACTTCAGAATGTCATGTTTAATTGAATGTGTGATGACTTGCCATTTCTTAATTATATGTCTAGCCATTTTTGTTTTTCAGACAATAATGATCCTTCAGTGACAGAAGCACACCCCATTCGGTTATAGTCACACATTTAAGTAAATTATCAGTATTTTCCTTTTCGTTTTGTTTAAACTATACCTCAACAAAGTATTTCATAGCAATGGATACTAAATAGACATTCTGATAATGGATAATGCATCACACTTAGAGTAAATAGTCTGCATCACAGGGGTGCAGCAGTTGGTCCAGCAGTGTTTGTTCCCATCTCCTCCTCTTGTCTGGATGTCCTGGGTTGTCTTGTCTGGTACAGAGCCACACCTACTGCAGAGCTGTGCGCTAAGCGTCTGGCTTCACCTGTGATGGAATCAAACCAGCATGGCCATTTCTTCTTTTCTCATAAGTGTAACCGCGCTTTGATAATCCTGCCTTAGCAGATATCAGAGATAAGAAAGCTTTTCCGATTATTTAATATTAAATTGAAAGACTTTGAACAACTTCTTCTTTTCACTTCTTGTAGCTGTATTGTCTATTGGCACTATACTCTCACCTAATGGATTATTAGGAACACCATACTAATACGGTGTTTGACCCCCTTTCACCTTCAGAACTGCCTTAATTCTACGTGGCACTGATTCAACAAGGTGCTGAAAGCATTCTTTAGAAATGTTGGCACATATTGATAGGACAGCATCTTGCAGTTGATGGAAATTTGTGGGATGCACATCCAGGGCACGAAGCTCCCGTTCCACCACATACCAAAGATGCTCTATTGGTTTGAGATCTGGTGACTGTAGTGCCATTTTAGTACAGTGAACTCATTGTCATGTTCAAATGATTCGAGCTTTGTGACATGGTGCATTATCCTGCTGGTAGTAGCCATTAGAGGATGGGTACATGGTGGTCATAAAGGGATGGACATGGTCAGAAACAATGCTCAGGTAGCCCGTGGCATTTAAACTAAACAAATTCTGACTTGATGAATGTTGAATGTCTCAACAGAAATTGAGACTCATCAGACCAGGCAACATTTTTCCAGTCTTCAACTGTCCGATTTTGGTGAGCTCGTGCAAATTGTAGCCTCTTTTTCCTATTTGCAGTAGAGATGAGTGGTACCAAGTGGGGTCTTCTGCTGTTGTAGCCCATCCACCTCAAGGTTGTGCGTGTTGTGGCTTCACAAATGCTTTGCTGCATCCCTCGGTTGTAACGAGTGGTTATTTCAGTTGAGGTTGCTCTTCTATCAGCTTGAATCAGCCGGCCCATTCTCCTCTGACCTCTAGCATCAACAAGGCATTTTCACCCACAGGACTGCCACATACTGGATGTTTTTCCCTTTTCACACCATTCGTTGTAAACTCTAGAAATGGTTGTGCGTGAAAATCCCAGTAACTGAGCAGATTGTGAAATACTCAGACCGGCCCGTATGGCACCAACAACCATGCCACGCTCAAAATTGCTTAAATCACCTTTCTTTAACATTCTGACATTCAGTTTGGAGTTCAGGAGAACTGTCTTGACCAGGACCACACCCCTTAATGTATTGAAGCAACTGCCATGTGATTGGTTGATTAGATAATTGCATTAATGAGAAATTGAACAGGTGTTCCTAATAATCCTTTAGGTAAGTGTATATGTCTATATGTGACTGAAATATTGTATTGTGTTGGCAACTTGCACATTTTCAATTTTCCACCGACCACTGCTACTTAAACTGAATGAGAGATGGTATGGCTCTGGGGGTTCTACGTTATATTGACAGAGACAGTAATGACACAGTGGGAAATGGGATCAGGACCCAAGACAGGTTCAAATCAAACCTGTATCTTCCACATGAGAACACCAGATTGAGTACATATGCTAACAGCTAGACCACAGATATCACTAGTAAGCTTTTAAATGTTTAATCTTAGATTGAATTTGGGTGTTTCAAAGAGAAAGCAAAAGTGTTTTTGAACAACTGGGGCTATAGGCAATACTGCATGTATAGTCTGTACCACCTAAATCGGTGTTGTGGAGACATAAACAGAGAGGTTGTGGTTGCATGACCTTCAAAAAACACTTATTTCAAAGAGCCACAGGCTTAGAATAGATGGAGAGAAATGCTAAAGTTGGCTGGAAGCCTTTGCCAATGTCAAAAACATGTGCTCCTGACTGTCCAAAAGGGCAAAGTGTAAACACACAAAAAAGATTAAAAAAGAGAGGTCAAGTACAGGTTATCCTGTTCTTTTATCATCTCTTTGAGCATATAAGCAGAGCATTGGTTGTTTAACTTCTGTGAAGAAAGATAAAGACATATAGTGAAACAAAATGCACAGAATATGAGCTTTTTAAATAAATAAATTAACGTGAAATTTAACATTTTCAGCTTTTTTTTTTTCCATGAAATGTAATTATCAGAGGTTGTTTCACTATTAATATATTTATCACAGATTGTGGGAGCAAAGCCAGACAGAAACCCTTCCAATTTCTCAGAGAAAAACTAAATATTTGTACAATAGCTGCAGTAAATTATCAGACCATAATTAATTTTATTATTTAAAAATCCACCATCAGCTTTTTTCAAGGGATTTCAAAGACTCACTTCTGATCTAGTCATGCATTAATCAAATTATAGTGAACATATTCCTTATTAATATTTCAACAGTATGTACAGCCAGGTATTAACAATAATACTCCATTGGCCTGCATGCTGAATATTTCATATGTATGATTGGGGCAGGGATTGGCGATGAACACTGCTTTAACCCCTGCTGGGCTGGTCTTATCGATAGCGTCACATGGTTTTGCCTCTAACACAAAGACGAGTAAGGTGGAAAAATGGATTATCTGAAGTCTGGCTTGCCACGGGCCCCAAACCTTGTGCTGAAGCGGTCTGGATGAGATCCTTTGAGGAAATAGGGGGCCCATTTAGACTTCACCCTGCCACTCAACAGCCCAGGCGGTAATGAGCCCATTAAAATGTAGATCCAGGTATAAGGAGGACACGAGGATGAGATCCTCTCATATTTAAAGCTGCAAGCAGACAAATCGTAGGATTATGTAGCTGTTCATCCCAGGAGGATAGAGACGCATGTACAACTCTTTAAACCATGATATCAGAGAGCCATCTGTCCCTCTATAGACAGAATTTTTTATTTATTTATTTTTTGGATTGTTTCAGTTGTATTGCAATCTATCAGGCACGTGCAAAGGTGCCTCAAGTGCCCTTTTTTTGGGGTTTATTTTTTTTTATGTGTGTATGTGTGTATGGAGCCCTGTCTTTGCCCCACAACAATAATATTTAAGTATTAATCTCAATTTTGCTAAATTAAAGGATCTGGCTCGCATCTGTCACATGACTGCCATTAACCAATGCTTGCTTGAGGGCAGAGCGCACTCGTTATGAGCCGGGAACGGACTTATGCACCCGGTGCATCATGGGTACTTCTTTAGTTTGCTTATTTTTGTGTTATTCAAGCAAGAGAGTTGGGTTTTTGTTTGTAGTTATTTATGTTCAATTTAGTTTGGGTGGGTTTGGTTCATTTGCAGACATTTTATAAAAAAGTTTAACCGTTACCATCACGGAGAGAGATGTGTAGGGGAGTCACTTGTTGATATTGCCCTGCAGGTTAGTAAATCATAGGGGTGTACGGTTCCGGTTTTTTTTGGAGTCAACTCCGACTCCCGACTCCTAATTTTAGAATCGGTGGAATCGACTCCTCGACTCCATTTACTTAGAATTAAAATAGAAATACATTTGCGCCTAGAAAATCACATCAACCACCTGCTGTAAGTACAAACTTAATTTTTGTTTTATGTGCTGATCCTGCGTCAGTGAAAACGTCACGTTTATGTAAACATGCATCCTTTTAGGGGCGAACAATAGCGGTTACTCTATTGTCATCTAACGTTAAGTTGGGATGAATTTAGCAAGGAATTTGAATTAATATTAGTGTAAATA
>JAUMHQ010000078.1:15818101-15832548 GCA_032361165.1 Enteromius paludinosus | reverse complement strand
CATCCATCCATCCATCCATCCATCCATCCATCCATCCATCCATCCATCCATCCATCCATCCATCCATCCATCCTTCCATCCATCCATCTGTTTGTTTGTCTGTCTATCCATCTATCCAGCCAACTATCCATCCATCTGTATGTCCATCCATCCATCTATTCATCTGTTTGTTGTCCATCAATCTGTTTGTTTGTTTGTCCATTCATCTGTCCATTTATCCATCCATAATACAAAATTTATTGAGGGACTGCACTATGCAACACTGAAACCTCCAAAAAACGGTATAATAAATTGTGACCATCTATCTATCTATCCTTCCATCCTATACATCAACAGTTCGGATACAAAAGGGTAGCACGACTCCTTTAAACACAGCAAAAGTTGAGGTGCCGAGGAACAGATATAGTGTTATGGAGAGAGCAAAAGGTGATACGGGAGTTTGGGGGGAACAGCTGCCACCCCTCAAGCAGACACTTTACACAAAACGTTTCAGTAAAACCCCCATCTGTTACAATGAGGGCCAGGAATGTGTGGATGTATTTCAACTCATTTTGGCCAAAGGCATGCATGACTGAAGCAGAATGTGTGCACAAGTGTTTGTATGTAAAAATGAGCATGTGTTCTTGAATTTGTGTTTCAGTGACACCGTTGTTCTGAGAAAGTGTGACAGAGTAACAGTACACCCTGTTATATTACTCTGCTTTAGAGGTGACCTAACAATGTTAGTTTTAATTGCTTGGTATCTAAGCTTCAACAAAACAAAAAGCTTCAAAAAATCTATTTATCATATGCAATTCAGCACCACAAGCCATTCATTAGTAATATTTGCTAATAGGGGGGGTCAAGGTTGGATTGTGTTAGAATGATGCAATTTACCCTATTCTCACTGCTGGATTCTAAAGGTTTTGCTAACTGTCAAAAATTTACATATATTTATATTTAAAATGTAAAAGTTCCCCATTAATTTTAAATTAATCACTATGAGAGGTTAAACTTGCACAATTCAATAGAGATTTACAGTAATAAATCCTAGGAATGCAACAGTTTTATTGAGCCTTTCAAACAGACACGAGTGAGAATATGATCAATTTCATATTTTATTTTTATCTCTTAACAACCATAAATGGCAACATTAAACTAGTTAAGCCCAGAGGGCACTCTCAATGCCCCTAAAGAGACCCAACACATCTTTCCATTTTCACACCTGCCATGTCCATTTAACCATGTCTCTTTCTACATATATATAAAAAAAGTCTACTGGGGCAGTCTACAAGTGTCCCTCTCTCTCTTTCTTTCTCACTCTCTCACTGTGGATTTGAAATAGCCCTAGTTGCCTCATTTAAGTTGGTAAAATGACATGGCTTCCCGTCGGCTCCAATCTTGAGAGGAGGTGCTGCAGTAGGGGTTTGCGTGTGCGCTCATGCATGTGTGTGTGTGTGTGTGTTTCAAGCAGTGAGATTCTGGGGCATTAATGACATTGCCTCCACATGGGAACCACCAACCATCATCATTTCTATCCTTCCCGTATGTCCTCTGCACTTCAAGGTCATTCACAATAACTGACACAAAAAATAAAATACAGACAGGCAAAGTAACAGACTATTAGGAACTATGTGTCCTCAAAATTGACTATTCAGTTCTTTGCCTGAAAGACTAGTTGACTTTAGGTTTAAAGGAAGGCCTGTATAATTATGTTGCTTTCAACTGCTACTCAGCTGGAGCCTTTTCATTAGGCATGTTCATGTGCTCAAAATAGCTAGACAAAGCACAAAGGAATAGAATAGAACAGGGATTTTTCTTTTTAACTTTTTAAAGAAAAAGCTGACATTCGCATGACCAAATATTTGAAAATCTGTTGAAATATTAACCCAACTGACACAAGATTAATTGTACAACATAAATTATGGGATAAGAAATGTCCCTTTGACGTTCCCTTTCAGTCTGTCACTACCTGTCGGCATCCCTACCAAAGCACCAAAGGAGCTGCCCCCTTCCAGTGCCCTGTGTAGGCCTCCTGATCCTTCCTATAAAGCAGACGATAAGACAGGGCTCTACACAGAGGAGGTCACTACTGCTGTTCCTCGAGCAACCCAACCAGTAGTACTGGATACCACTAGGAAAGCGGTAAGAACACAGGAAGAAAGCTTTAGAGCCTAGCAAACGTATTAGGAGTTGCCCAGCCCGCAACTCTACAGATGTCTGCTAGCAAGGCGCCACAAGCCAGTGCCCAGGATGATGCAACACTTCTAGGGGTGGGCAGTGCACATCTTGTGCTTCATTTGCCAAGGTGATGGCATCCACTATCCAGTGGGCCATCCTCTGCTTGGAGACAGCCATCCCTTTCTGCTGTCCACCGTAAGAGCTGTTCTGAGGTCCTGAAGCTCTAAGTTCTATCCGAGTACTGTCACAATGCATGTACAGGACAGAGCAAGGCTAGGGCTGGGTCTGCCTTCTCCTGGGGCAGCACTTGCAGGTCACCACCTGATCCCTAAAGGGAGTGGTAGGAACCTTGGGCACATAGCTGGGTTGGGGTCTTAGTGTTGCAATGGAGTCAGCCAGCCCGAACTCAAGAACTCTTGATCGAAGCCAAGTCAGGAGTAGAGTTTTCAAAGAGAGAAACATCAATTCAACTTGAAGGACTCAAAGGGGGCAGTTTGTAGGGCTCTCAGCACCAATGCCAAATCCCACGAGGGGAGGGAGGGAGGTCTAGGTGGATTTAACCTCCTGGCCCCCCTAAGCAACCTGATGACCAAATGGTAGCGGCCATTGGACATAGTTGCATGGCCACGGACCGCTCCACAGAAGGAATGCCTGCATACCCCAAAGCAGTCCCACCATCGAGGGTGGTGAGGGCGGAGGAGCTACAAGATTTGTTTTGGGCAGTAAAAGGTGCCTTCCACAATCTCGTAAGCTCCTCACGCACTTCCGGGAAGAATGGCACTGGACGGGGTTGCTGAGAATCAGCACGACCTCCACCCAGAAACCACTCATCCAGCCTTGAAGGATCGGGAGACGGCGGGTCTGGCTCGGGCAACGCTACCACACCAGAAGGGGGCAACGCAGCCGAGTCATCATCCCCGGATAGAGAGGGATCAACCTTTGATGCTGCAACCAACATCAGGAGGAGCACCGAAGGAAACGACTGATACAATCTGTCCCGCAAAGGGCCTGCACCACTGAAACGGCAACTCCACTGGCTGCTGAGTGCTTGAGGAGTGAGAACTCCCTTCTGGGGAGGCTCGCACCATGATCCTCTAATCACCTCTGATACCACAGGACACAGTACCGCCCTGGATGCCAGGAAAAATCCTGGATCGCAGAAGAGGCAGAGGGACTTGTTAAACATAGCGGAGTCTTTTGCATCCTCAGCGCGTTGAGCACCCAGACATGTGAGGCAGTGATTGTGACCATCCTTAGGGGCCAGGAAACGATCCCACCCAGAAATGCATGAGTGAAACGACGTCTTTAAAAAGACACGATCACCCATGCTGCTCTTTCAGAGCTTGATCTTTTAGTGCCACTGCACACTCCTGGTGTGGCTGTCTGCACAGCAAGATGATCCTTGTGAGACACTGCTGCAACACTGTAACACCGCACTTGTTCCGACAGCTTACTTAAAGAGAATGAGCAGTAGTGATGCACCACCACTCGGCTCCGAAGCAAAAGGATAAATGATGCATGAACTGGATTTAATCAGTGCATGCTTTGTGCATGTTTTGTTACACTCAAAGTAGATTGGTCTCTCTGACGAGATCCCGATTTGTCGGTCAAAGACGTGACTCAGTGACCTTCTGAAAGGGAACTAGAAATAATGTCATACCTTACAGCTCATAATTTCCTCCTTTTTTTTTGGACTGATTAAATCACAATGTTTGTCAAAATGACTTTTCACAGAATAATTATGACTTTTATGACCTAAAATATTTATGGCAATATAATGGCATACTTAATGGCATACATATCACATAATTTTTATTTTTTTAAATCTCATATTTGACTGAGTATATCATTATGTTGATTTTTCAGGGTTTAATTTTTATGTCCTACCAAAAAAAAAAAAAAAAAAAAAAAAAAAAACTAAAGCATTTTTAACTTTTTCAACAACTATGGTGTAAATAAGCTTCCAAAGAAATATAAAAAAAAAATATTTTGACCAGACAACCACTGTGGAAAAATATAAGTCAATCAATAAATGATAAATAAAGTGCTGTGGATTAATTGAATAACTTAAAAAAAAAAAAGAAGAAAAAATGCATGTCTATAGTTTCATTGTATTTAATAATTTAGCTGTATTACAATTATATTAAATTTTCAGCAAAAAATAAAAAATAAATAAAAAATACTGAATAGTATGTGTTTTCCAGTAACGTAAAAGTTTTTATTTTTATTTTTTTAAATATGCTGAATTATTGCTGGTTCACAATCATTTAATTAACAAAGCTTAGATTATTACCATGATACTGTGTGATGTTTCCCTTCATTAAAACTTTGCCAATAACTTGGTTTACCCACCAAAGCCATTTTTACTCACACTTGGAGTGTTACAGTTTCTTCACAATCCCTAAAAAACATACTAGATGCTTTCAGATCAGTGTCAATCTCGATTCAGTTTGGTCAAGTTTCAAATCTCAAACCAATCACCTGAACACAGTTTGAACTGTCGTGCACGTCTTTCTTTCTCATTAGCTTTGCTCCGCTCACCTGGAGCCGTGTTCCTACGTCTGTCTGCTGCTCAAAAATTCAGTCCCCAAGCCATCATCAACGGGCAAAAAATGTGCAGTCATTTAGTTAATTAAAATCTGGAGGGCATCAAGCACTGGCGGGCCCTGCACCCCGCTTTTTGGGTACAGCATAATTAAGGAGTAGCGCGGGCTAAAATGTTCGCTACCGGGACTTCCTGCCAATGCTTTTTAATATTCATCAGCGGTGGTTGAAAGGAGATCAGTGACTGTTGTTTGTAGGGATGTGCTACCGGCCCCTCAGGGGTCCCATCTCCTGCTACCATCTCTCGCTGTGACAGAAGTGTAGATGTCTAGAAGACTCTCTTTAAAACGATTGATCGTATTACATGAAACAAACATATACTTGGTGAAAATTGAAGGGGGTGTGCCAATGTACTTGTTTCTAACCTAAAGGCCCTCAAGTGGACAGTCTATCCAACATGGCTCAAGGTTCCTCATCTCTCGCCTTTGAAATGGCTTCGGTATGATAAGAGTGCATAACCATCAAACATGGGCAATTATCTCCAAAATAGACTGCCATGTGTTGGCAGAGCAGTAGGGAGATATACTGGCAACGTTGTGGTGTTTCTGGCAAGAGGGTGATATACTTGAATAAATTGGAAATAGAATAGGATTGGTAGCAACATCAAATCCAGATTACAGAGGCAGAAAGAGAAACCACAGCAGTCGTGGAGAGCACATGCTTTTTGAGAATTCTCACACCACAGATTGTGTATTAAAAATATGTCCAGAGTTCCAGGAAGGCAAGACAAAGTCATAATTTAGTGCTGATGGAGAGAATAAATGGATCCAGATGGCTCATTGTCTAACTAGATACACTGTGAAAAGGTTGCCGTAAATTTTACTTGATGCCAGTAAATTACTGTAAAAATGTGTACAGATTTATTACTGTAACTTAATTTATAATAACGTATATAATAACGTATTACAACGTCTTTACTGTATTTTTATTTACAGTATTATTACAGTATGTCAATTTACAGTACAATGATGTATTCACTGTATTTTTATGTACAGTCTTATCACTGTATTTTATTTTACAGTATCAGTACTACAGAGTTTATTTTCACTTAATTTAAACATTTTTACCTGTTAAAAAACTATCCAAAGGTGGTATAGCACTGTAAACCATTATGTTTACCACCATTGCCCACCACAAATCACAATACCTCATGAGCTTTAGTTCTGATATCCTTTTTTTATTGTTAAACATTTTCTTTTAAAAAATAAAAATTACAAACCTTGACCTCTCGGATGCACTTAGCATCAAACGCATTGACAACCCCTTTTTAAGCAGTTAAACCATTTTGAAACCATACTAGTAACACAAGTTGCTTGAGTTGCTTGTCAGCTAAATTACAAATTAGCAAATAATTTATGCATGTGCCTCAGCATGGTATTTTGCATTCATTCAGTTTGCTATCAGCAATCTGGATTGCATGGCATGCTTGTTTGTTCCATCAAACATCTACAAGCAAACATCTTCAGCACTTGGACATGACAGTGCTGCTAAACACGCTAAAAACACTTCATTTATGTTAGAGTTGTGACAGGCTGCCTGAGCTCGCATTACTAAACACATTGCAAAAGGCTTTGCCATGCCACCTGAATCTTAACAGAGAATATTACTATGCTTCACTCAAGCTTTAAGTGTCTTTTGCTGCAAATACAAGTTCTACACAGGTTCACTTTGGCATAAATAGCCCGGTTAGTGGAGTCTCCTGGGAGAGATTGAATCTCTGGACGTGGCTGGCGGCACCCTCAGAGGAAATCAACTGGATTTGTGCTCTGGTATTAAACAATGTGTTGTGTATTGCTTTAAAAAATATTGTGTGTAGGAATGGTGGTTTAGGCAATTAGATTTTAGATGTTTTCACCAGTGTGCTTGGCAAGTGTTATGGAAGAGAGATCTAATAGATCTGAACCTTTTATCATCCAGAAGAGATATTTCCAATTTGTTGAATCCTGAGAAATTGCCTTTAGCAATTTTTTTTTATTATCTTGTTAAGTTGATAAGGCCGACTCATGAAGCTCACCAAGGCTGTTTGAGAAATACGGTTATGGAAATATGTTATTATTATTATGTTAAAAGCTGGATAAAAATAAAACTTATTTGAGGAAAACTTCAGGTCAATAACCTCCAGCAGGCCACAAATGTGCATATGTCTACTCAAACGGTCAGAAACAGACTCCATGAGGGTGGTATGTGTGCCCAACATCCACAGGTAAGGGTTTTGCTTACAGCCCAACACCATGCAGGATGTTTAGCTTATGCCAGAGAACACCAAGATTAGCAAATTCGCCAATGGCGCCCTGTGCTCTTCACAGATGAAAGCAGGTTCACACTAAGCACATGTGACAGACATGACAGAGTCTGGAGACACTGTGGAGAATGTTCTGCTGCCTGCAACGTCCTCCAGCATGACCGGTTTGGCAGTGGGTCAGTAATGGTGTGGGGTGGCATTTCTTTGCAGGCCCGCACAGGCCTCCATGTGCTGACCAGAGGTAGCCTTACTGCCATTAGGTACCGAGATGAGATCCTCAAACCCCTTGTGAGACCATATGCCGGTGGCCTTGGGTTCCTCCTAATGCAAGATAATGCTAGACATCATGTGTTTGGAGTGTGTCAGCAGTTCCTGCAAGATGAAGGCATTGATGCTGTGGACTGGCCGCCCGTTCCTCAGACCTGAATCCAACTGAGCACATCTGGGGCATCATGTCTCGCTCCATCCCCCAACAAACTGCACCATCCACCACAAACTGTCCAGGAGTTAGCGGTCTGGGAGGAGATCCCTCAGGAGACCATCCGCCACCTCATCAGGAGCATGCCCAGGTGTTGTAGGGAGGTCATACAGGCACATGGAGGCCACAGAGTCCATAGGAAAGTTACCTCCATACTCAAAGACCCCACACATCCCCAACATGGACTTTTCACACTCCTGCCCTCGGGACGTAGGTTCAGAAGTGTCAGATCCAGTACCTCCCGTCTAAAAAACTCCTTCTTCCCTACTGCCATTAGATTCCTAAACAGCTCTTACTGTCATTCTGTACATTAAGCCACCTGGTATAGTAAGCTCTTTTGCACATCAATCTACCTCAACTTCTGCTCATTTGCACCTTTCTCACTATAATCGCACAATTGTTATTGATACAGTATTTGTCTCACTTTTTGCATACTTATTTATTTATTATTTAATTAATGTTAGTTTTTTTTTTTTCTCTAATTGTTTTATTTTATTTATTTTTAATCTTCCATTACTTATTTACTTTTTGACTCGTCATTGTTTGTGGACAGCAAAAAAAGAATTTCATTGCACAGAGAAATTTAATTTCTTTTGTACATATGACAATAAACGCTTTGAATCCTTTGAATCCTTGAATCCTTGAACACACACTGCTGAGCCTCCTTTTGACTTGATTTAAGGACATTACATCAAAGTTGGATCAGCCTGTAGTGTTTTTCCACTTCAAATCCGTTTCCCGGATAGGAATTAGATTTAGTCAGGACTAGACCTTTGCTAATTTAGGACATTTAAGATTTTTTTTTTTGAAAAATGCATTATCTGTGAGCGTTTTAAGACCAAACAATGGCAATGATGTATTTTAAGATATCTCAGTGCAAGCCTCTGCCATTTTAGACAGCTCTTTTGTTATTTATTTTAATCTAGGACTAAAACCTTAAAGTTCGGGAAACTGCCCCTAAAAGTCTAGTCACACTATGCTTTTATTGTAAAAGAGTAGGAAAAACATTTTGAAAACATTGCAAAACACTCTTGCAAATTTCTTCATTCTGCTTCCTTTGAGTGAAAAAAGTGTCTGCTAAATAATTTTAAAAGATGAGGTTATGCATTTAATTTTTTTTGTTTGAACTGTGCCTTTAAAATAAGTCTTGTGTGTAGAGGGCGAAAGAATCAAATGTTGCATGGAGAAAAACAAAGAATATCCTGCAGGTATCTGTCTGTGCATGTGTGTTCATGTGTTTGTCCCTCAGGTTGTTGTGTCTGCGTGTGTTGTATGAGCTGCACACACAGCATCCCGTCTATCTGGCTGTGCTGAGAGGGATTTGGCTATCACGCTGCTCCAAAGAGAATTCGCTGTTCCCTCTGCAGGATGCGTCTGTCAGTGGGGAGAAGTGTTATTGCAGATTTGCCCTGAAAGCTCACACCTCAGGTCCTGCTGCTTAGCTGTGTATTTTTTTTTTTTATATCACATCTGCGTTGGTTGATTTTGCTTCACCTTGTTCATCTTTGTCCTTCAACAATTTCTTTTATTCCATCTCAGTAGGAAACCCAGCTGCTGAAATGTAGCCTGAATGCATTTCGAACGTGTCAGTGCATTCTGTGCACAATGAACCTTGTCTTACACGGGACTGTTAAAGAGATCTCCGTGCATCTGTGATGCACCCGGGTGTACTGAGCTAATATTGAACCCGACCCACAACTCTCACAGTGTCCTTTTTCCATACCTGCTGGGAGACATTTGCATCCTGTCTGATTTCATCAAGTCTGAGACCCAGCACGGCCTGGTTAGCCCTCAGTCGGCCGCCGGGATGGATGACTATACTTGCACAAGTGGACGCTGGGAAAACAAGGGTGCGTGATCACTGGTACATCACACTGATTAAAAGAGCACCTGCGTATGAGGAAGGGTCCCCAGAATGAGGAGATAGGACTCAGGGTGAGAGGCATCTGCCTTTTAAAACAGGCAAACAGATGGACACTTGTGTGGGGGTTCTACAGTGTTGGTTTATAGAGCATTTAGATGAAAATTAACTGCACAGAGTAGACAGATTTCATATTTAAATGTATTCTTTAGTAAGCAGTCTAAGGAATGTGAATTACTTTTTTAGAAAAAAATAAAATAAAATGTGGTGAATGTTTGTATACAAAAAATGACTCAAAGTTCATTTAGGTACTGATGACTTTAAACAATTCACTCTAGCTGTGTCCAAAATTGCATCCTGTCTGAATTGGTTTACTATACATATACTATGAATTCAGACAGACTTCACATACTGAGTCTGATTCAAACATTTCCTACTCGCCCACACATCATTTTGATTGACTCATTAAACATAACTGGTTCATCTGAATAATTTCTTTCCAAATGATAACGCAAAACATCTTTTTTTATTTTATTTGCACTGTTTATAGGGCAGTTCAGCCAATGCTGGCATTCTCTCTAAGAAAGTAAATAACGTCACTGTGTGTGACAAACTCAACAGCACATAGACATACACAATACGGTATAGAAGCATTTCTTAGAAAAAATGGTGTTAAAGTGCCCATGAAATCGAACTGAAAGATTTTTGGGTGTTAGTATTAAAATGTTAGTCTCAAAGACGTCTACAAGCCAAAATACAAATATACTTTTTTTTTTTTGATGGACCTTTAAAGTCTTGCTACCAAAAACAGTATCAATAGTGTAGCTTTGGCTCATAACTTTGGCTTATGTTCTCTAAAGATTCTGTAAAAGTTATCATAAAACATTCTCGCCCAACTTTAGTAGAACATTTCCTTAATGTTATCTGCAATTGATAAACGTTTTAAAAATGTTAGCATAAAAAATATCCATTGTGTAAACATTAGAAACATTACCACCCAGTTGTTAATGGAACATTCTAAAAACCTTATCATTGCGTTGTTGGTGGAATATTTTAATAACGTTTTAAATAATGTTCTTAGAACATAACAAGAGACTACGATGTTCTAAAATGTTTTGAATAATGTTCTTATAACCAAACAAGAACATTAACATTCCAAGAATGTTCGAAACATAACGTTTTTATAACTTAACGGGAGTGTTACAGGAACGTTTTTGGAACGTTAAGTTGTTAGCTGGGTAATGAGTCACTTTCAAACCAAGTAGCTTTCTGTTGGTGAGTTTGTGTGACAAGCATGAATCTTTAGCGGAAACTGCATAAAATTTGTTAAATTCAAGTAAAATTCCAGAATGCATGGTTTTCTTTTGAAATCACCGGATTTTGTCCACAACAGTTCACAGAACAGTCCTAAAGTTGGTTTCCACTGACTGGTCTGGTTTAGTTTTGAGCACATGTTTGCTCAGAAACACCAGCTAAAACTACCTTTTTCCCCTCTTAGCATTATTTTAGTAAGAAATTGCTAGCAGTGCCACGGTGCTAAATTGTCAGAGTTATGGCAATAGTGTTTGAGCGAGATGCAGCTGTTTTCATAGCCCTGCTCGTCAACCACCTCCTCTTACGACCAGCTGTCAGGACGTTTGGCTCGTGATGAATGAACACTGTCTACATGATGAAGTCTTCCTGGGAGGTCGTTTGCTCACAAATATCCTCTCAGCCTGGCTTGTGATACTTTCCGTCATAACAAAAACACGGCGGATCAACCAGCGGCCTGCTAGCGGCGAGGTTTTATGGTTAATTAATCACGTGGGAGACAATTAATCAACGACTAATTTCACTTTAATGATTCCTATCAAATTACTCTTTACATTGGGTGGTGTGTAAGTACATGTTGAGAACATCTTCATTTCCACAGCCTTCCAGACTCACAGAGGTTATGAATTAATTGATTCGTTTATTTATTACTGTCTGGTGCTTATGATATTCATTAGGGTCCGTTGAGCACAAGCAGAGGAACATATCTCAAGAGTTAAGTGAAGTTAGTGAGAGGTTAAATTATTCTGTACCTCTGCGGATGGTTGGCAATTTTTCAAACCCTTTTTCAGAAGAGATAGACCAGATGTAAATTAATGCTTGTAATATACACCAAAAATATATATATATTATACAGAATATTCTGTTTCTAATGTATTATCCTCCAGATGAAAAATGAATATCACCCTTTTGAGAATAACTTCTCTTTATAGTGTAGCAAATTCCATTCCAAGCTTAAAAATGGATCCATACATATCTTGTTGCACTTTGTGTAATGGATTGAATTCTAATGCACTGAGAAATATTATATGGAAAAATGAGCTCTCACGTATTGCTTTAGTTAGGACCATCTGGATATGACCGATTCAGAAACCACTAGTCTGAAGAATTAGATCGTTAACTTTATTTTTTATGATACTCAATCTTAGACTAGTCTACTGTATGAATCCTTTAGAGGCAGGTGAAAATAAAAGACACAAGCTTTTAAAACAATTGCAGTGAGCTACATTTACTGAAGTGAAGATGTCAATTACACTGAACGTTTCTTAAAGGAGTGTAAAAGGATATGAATTCAATCTTGGCTAATGCACCGATAATCTGCACCTCATTATACTACCCCTTATATAAAAATAACAATAATTAAACATCTGCTTTATTACAATTACCTCCACTTGTATGAAGCAAGAATGCCCTGCAGCAAAAGATTTCAGACCCCGCTCGGTATGTCCCGAATGATATATCATGAATAATCAAGATCATTATCTCTGCCATCAACAGTGTTTTTCCAGTGTAATTGCCACAAAAACATCCTTTTAATTGGACCCCTAATTACAAGGGGGAGCAAATGCTCACTAATATCCTAAAAAAGAAAGGAAAGTGATAAAATAGAAAAGCATTGTGTAGCGAAGAGGAGTTTTAGTCAAGACAGTAATTAATAAATAAATAATTTCATAAATTAACTACTAAATTTGTTGCACTTTTATCATACACCCCTTTTTTCAGTTACAGTTTTCAGTTTTTTTTTTTTTTCGTCTAAGTATAATTGTAGTTAATTAACAAAGGTTAAAGTATAAATTTGATGTCTTTTTCACACATTGCACAAGTAACAGAGTAAAACACAGCGAATGGGTTTGGAAAGTGGATAGTGCTTGGAAAAATCATTTCCACTCTGTTTTACGGACCAGAGGGCTCAAGCAATCCCAAAGCCATAAAGCACTGTAAATCCCAGGTTAACGTTAGTGTATAATCTATAATAATATTAGTGAGCTCTGCTCTGATAGTAAATACCAAGGTGAGTTGCTGGGTTCATGATGAATTGCCGTTCAAGTCGATGCTGACTAATAAACTCTTAATAGAGAGATGCATCCGAGGTCAAGTTGTTTTCAAATTGAAAAATAAAACTTGACCTTAAACTGCTATTTATTTACAGTTATTTAAATGTAAAGATGTGTTTTGTGAATGCTTTACACAAACTGTCACAACATTTGTGTTGACCTATGTTTCCATGCAATTTGAGGAAACGCCTTATTTTGTCGCCTGTAAGACTTAAAGAATACTTGCAACTGATAACTGTCTGTTGAATCAACCCCTTCAAAATGAGATTTTTCTTCACCTGTTGATAAAGTGGTCATGATGTTGCTAAAAAGAACATTCTTTGTTGTCATGCAATGTTTTTGTTTACAAAACCCACAGACTTGAATCGGAGCCAAATGCCTTTATTATACTCAAGGATTATAATGAGCAGGCAAACAGGTTTTTTTTTTTTTTTTTAACAATGTGAAACCTTCATGCACCATTTTAAAGCCTCTCCCTGTGATTTTTTTTTAATTCGCTATGTTATAAATTGCTTCCCACACTACTGGCCCTTACCTGCACGTGGCCCATTTATAAAGGCAAAGGCCAGATGTATATGTGTGTGGGACTGCGTATGAAGGATTTAAAAGCAGCGAGTTTCTCTCACTTTTCTTGAATTAAATTGTACCAGTTGTGTTGTGTGTGTGCGGTACACCTACACTAATTATTAGTACGATCCTAATAATCAGTGCTCTTCTCTCATTTGTGCAGGAGGGCTGTAAACACATGAGCTGCTTCTCTGGTGTTTCCAGAGATGTTTGCTATTGTGCCAGGAACAAAGAACCAGGCCCTCTGGGAATAGGTAGGTTAACTTTTCCTCTGTTCTTGGTGGGCCTTTGAAAAACTGTTTGTTGGGGAATGGGCGTCCTTTGTTTCAACGCCTGCACCATCAGCGCTGAATTTAATTATCGCTGCATTTTTCTTTTTTTTCTTTTTTTTCCTTAATTTAAAAAGTCCTGATCTTAAATGGAATAGAAATTGACAGTATTAATTGTATGTGTGGAGGAATGAAAGAACAAAAATGAAACGTGACAGAGAAAGCTTTTGATGTTGCTGAGAAAGGAACGAGAAGCAGCAGCTAATCCTGCAGTATATGAATGCTGTTCATTATTCTATTCATATAATTGATCCATTCCTAAATTCTTATTTAGAAAATCGGTTGCCACCACAGAATCATACGTATCATATGTTATAGAATACTGTTTATATATTTTTTTTGCTTACTTTCAACAAAGCAAATCAAACTAAAACATTTAGCAGTATACAGTATATAAGGAAAAAATGAGAAAGTTATCCAGGTTTTAGATAACACAAGGGTGAGTTAATAGACAGAATTTACATTTTTGGGTTTACAGATTTTATGAAGTCATATTATTTCGTTTTGTTAAAGGAATAGTTCACCCAAACAATGACAATCCTGTGATCATTTACTACGCTCGGGCGGTTTCAAACCTGTATGATTTTTTTGTTCTGCCAAACACAAAGGAAGATACTTTCCAGAAAGTTTGTAACCTGGCTGTTTTGGTCACCATTGACTTCATAATATATATTATATCCTTTGTGTTTCCCACTTTATATTGTGTCCCTAATACCTGTGTACTTCCATAGTAACTACTGTAGATGTGATCTAGTATGTAACCCCAGTGTAAGTACACATTGCTACATAGTATCTACAGCTGTAATATTTCTGTAACTACACACATGTAACACCCCTCAGA
>JAUMHQ010000078.1:15715578-15733759 GCA_032361165.1 Enteromius paludinosus | reverse complement strand
CATTACTATTCATGAACCTTCCAAATAAGGCAAAAACAGACTGTTTCATTCTAGGGTCAAATTCTAGGGTTGTAAATCTACCCGTAAAACCGTTTCCGGGCATTTTCTCCCCTTACCTAAGCTACATACCTTCTATGTACCTATCAGAGAACAATTTAAAATATTCTCTCAATGCATTCTATGGCACCTTTAAAGTTCATTTACAATTCTTCATTTTTCATAAATGGAAACTCTTCTCATGCAAAGCTGGCAATTCTACTGCGAATACCCACATGATTTTGTCCCTGCTGCTGGGTGGAGTTATTGTTCATGGGGAATGAGTAAATCTGTCCATTGGCTTTGATTCATGGGGGCCCGTAAACATTGTGCTAGGTGTATGATTATAGGAGCAAGGTGTTGAACACACAGTTATTCACCCTGAAACCCCACCCAGTATTCCTTATTACTGCCTAGCTGTCCATACTTGTCCCTTACAGTAACAGCATATATGTCCTTCCATCTTGCCAGCACACTTATTTTCACCTCTTTCTGTTTCCATTCTCATTACATTATCCAGTAAAGTGAGCATGAGCGCATACCTGTGCTGTAAGGTAATGGATTGAATGGGGATAAGGGATGCTTTGACACGTTTACAAGTTAGCAGCTCTGTAATTATCATTGTGAATTGTTATTTACACCATCAGCTGACTGTGTTTTACTCGTGAGCCTAGCCTACAATCTGACAGGAATTTACAAGGTAGAGTTACAAGAAGAAAACGTACCCTAGAGTGCATGTGTGCATTGGTGTGACTGAATGGAAAGGTGTGCCAACAGATGCAGAACTGAAGAGCTGCACTTGAACTCACTGACACCATTAACAACATACAGGTGTTAAATATTGCACTAATAGAAATAAACCTTCATCACTTAAACTCTAAAAAGTGCTTAACTGTAGTGTAACTTAGTGTACTTATAATCTTTAAAAGTTTTAGGAAAACATATTTTTTTATGATTTACTCACTATCATCATGTTTGTGCTGTGGTTGAGGAGTCTCACTGCTTGTGGGTAAAAACTCCTCCTGAACCGTTCCGTTCTTGTTTTCAGGCTACAGAGGCCTAAAGGGCAGAGGGTAGTGCAGTATATGTAGTTAATTAATATTACTTAGTACTTAAATATGTAATTACGTTGTCACTTTCAAACAAAATGTAACCTAGTTGATTAATATACTGTTATTACTATGTATTACTATGTTATTACTATGTAACAAGGACACAGTAAAATAAAGTGTTACCAGTTTTTCTTAAGTGGGTAAAAAAAAAATTATATACATTAAATCTGTAATTTAATTTGTTTTTAATAAACTTCCAAATTAGTTTACATTTTTATTTAACATATTGTTTTAAAAGCATGCTCAATTGTTCTACTTTTCCATTAGAGAGGTACATATAGCCAAATGCAAACGTTTCTTAAAGTGTCTCATTATGTGCAGAATGGCTGTTTGTATCTTAGTCCAAGACCTCAACATGGTCACTGTAGCATATACTGTATTATTGCTGTACTTTTGAAAATATGGCCAACATGACCAAAGGTGACAGCTGCTAACCCCATCATATGTTGGAAACTGACCAGGAAAAGAAGTCTGAAATTGAAAATCAATGTAAAATTTGTTGGCTGTTTCAGAGGAGCAGTAGGAGCATTTTGCCCTGCTGCTACAGTTAGCTTGAGCACACATTAAACATGCGCTTTTGTTTAGCTGAGAGCTTGCGATGAAAACCAACTAATTGATGATAAATATTCAGAGGGTGTTGTTTATGGCTGAATGTTTCACTGAGGTAAGCAGCATTGTTGGAAATTGGGAGTTTATGGATTGCCTCATAATGTGGGAGAGGATAGATAAAATGGAAATAGGGCCATTTGTATGATCAAACACATTAGAATGCTTGTCAGAGCTGGACAAAACTTAGAATTTATGAATTACCTGCTTTTTAATTAGGATTACGATTTTTATTTTGACACAACAAACACAGACACAAATCGGAATGACAGGAAAACTAGTTTATTTGCCTAATTATTCAAATTTTTTCCCTTGTACATACATACTTTTTTTTCTTATGTGATTAAACATATTTCATACCTTGATAGGGCCAAAATAATTCTAAACAGATTTTATTTTTGATTTCACCAGAAAAAAAACTGTGTGAGTATAACATATTTGTTATTTATACTGACAAATGAAATATAGTATTAAAGGCAGGGTATATGACTTTTCAAAAATTCCAAAAAGATTCAGGCCATTTAGCAAAATATACTTGTAGCCAATCAGCAGTAATGGGCATGCATATTTGTGACGTAGAGGAGACAGTGTTCAGTGAACAGCCGAGTAGAGCGACAAAAAGATAAAAAGCAAATGAGTAAAATGTCTGTGGCACGATAAGGCAAGAATTATGACCAGTGTAAATATTGTATCAGCTTTTCAGCTCTGGAGAGAAGTCAAGGAGTGGAAGGCCTGCGATTGGACGCAGAGGTTGTTTTGGTTCTTCTTGATAGGTGAGTTACACTGGAAGTGATAAAGCGACCGTTGAAAATCATTTCAAATTCATGTAAGTGCGTCATAAATAGAACGTGACAGCAGTTTTCTGTCGGAGATTTGTCTCCCCGCTCATGTCCCAGGTAAGTTAGCATCACTGATTATAATGACTTCTAGTATTTTTTCACGCCACTCGTGTCCCTTATAGACGGTGTAACATTGGTACTGCTTTGTTTCGCAGAACTCGTTGGCTGGGTTGCTTAAGCTACTTATGTGTGGGGTGGAGCTATAAAAGGGGGAAGACCCTTTTGGGGTAGGGGCGTGTTTGTTTTGTTGATTTCAAAAATCAACATGGGCTTCCAGAAATTGCATACCCTGCCCTTAACAACTATTTTTCATTCAATTTTAGAATCGTACTCTTCTCTGACCCTTATATTAAAAGCATCATACCTTAAACTGTTGCTATATGACATTTTCTCAGACAAGCCTTTGTTCTTCAGAAATCTTTGGAGGATCTACGTATGCATTTAAAATATATGAAAAATGCACATTTTCACTTATATTATTGGCACAGATGCCCATAGAAGGTGCAAGACCTACAGAGTCTCACAAGCAGTTAGCACGTATTTGTACAATGTGGCAAAATCATGCTAATTTGTACAAATTCGTAAGACTTCACTCATATGATTTTGTCCTATTTGCCTAAACCCCAGTGACCGTAGGTTTAGGGGTGGGGTTAGGTGTGGGTCATTCGTACAAATTCAAACTAATTGAAAAATATGTACCATTTAGCAAAAATCGCATGAATTCGTATGAATGTGGTTATACGAATTTGGACGAATTAGCCCCCTCATAAAATATGTACAGATTGCCATAAGACTAGGTTGGCAAGACCACTCAAAACAATAGAGAAATAGCAGGCACAACAATGGAAGTACAACATGAACCACCATATCATAGACCCGATGTGGACAGAAGGCCAGAATGTAAAAAAAAAGCTTTTTGAAATTTACTACAATGTCTAAGCTTTAGTGTTAGAATTTGTAGGATCAACTACAACTACTTGTCCGAGTATATATCAGTAACTAATTGGGGGAGCATAAGCGGAGGGTCAATCGTATTGCAATGTAAAAGACGTTTTCAACTCAAGTGAATGCACAGTCCTACATTAACTCTCACTCGCATACAAACAAATAGATATGGATATTGTTAGACGTGCACACAAAGTGTTTCTCTTCCTGAAACGTGTCTTGAGTAAATATGTTATCAGAGATTTGTAAGAGCCCTGGAAACAGTGCTCTCCTCATTTTAATCTCAAAAGCCCATAAACACCGCATCTCTCGTTTCTCCGAGACGCACTGAATTGCTGTTTCCTTACAATTCATTTCACGCTCTATCTAGCAAAAACATGCAGCACTTCTGTTCAACACTTACCCTTTGAAAATATTAATGGGAAGAGCTGCATTAAGAACATCTCTCTCCCTTTCTTCTGTCAGGTTTTTCTCACAACATGCATACGGAGCTGAGGGACAGACGTTGCTGCATGTAGCATCACATACATCTACATCAGGAAACAAAATGAAAGGAAATGGATGATGTTTGAAGAACCTAAGCGATGTTTATTTTCAAGTCTATGACATGTAAAAAGTACTGTGAATTACCTGCTGCATTCTATAAAGTGTGCATCTTGTAGCTTTTGAAAGAGTCATGTAAAGTGTTTTGAAATATCA
This sequence comes from Enteromius paludinosus, assembly GCA_032361165.1. NCBI lineage: Eukaryota > Metazoa > Chordata > Actinopteri > Cypriniformes > Cyprinidae > Enteromius > Enteromius paludinosus. The sequence continues at coordinate 15,729,522 of JAUMHQ010000078.1, read as the reverse complement.
CAACATAAATGATCATTTATGATAAATTATATTTTTAGTTTACAGTTTTTTGGGGTTTTTTTGTGGGGTTGTAAACATTAAAGACGAGCATCTGTGTTGTGTTCTATAAAAAGTTGCATGAGATTTAACACATGTATGGTGGTGCTGCTCTCCCATTTAGTAATGAACTTTAAAGTGGCACTTCATGGCAGATCAGAGCTTAAGTAATATCTTGTTTTTACTGCACTCTTGATGGAGTAACACTGGCTCTCTATCTTCTTTATACGCTCATTTTTCTTTTAAGCACTTTAATGTAACCTCTTTGCTTTCCCCTCATTTCTTTTATAAGTGTATTTGTTTACAGTAGCTAGAGTATGATTTGCATCAGTTGTTGTCTGTGATGGAAATAACGGTGTTATATATAAAAGAAAACATTATTCTTTTCCTTAACGAGTAATTCAAATTGAATTTCCGTTACCCCATTACAGCGCTGTTACCGTTACTGACAATAAAATGTGGTGTTGCTATAATTTATTACAATAATATTAGAATTTTATTTTTCAGTCCAGTTGAATTGATGCACAGTGCTGTGTTTGAGGTACTGTACCATAATTTCCGTGAAGGCGAACGGGTCACCATAGATTTTTCTCACACACACAAAGATATAGAGCAAGAGAGTCTAAAACACCCAGACTTCACGCGCTACATGTAATGATTTTCCTTAGCTTTTAAGAACCGCCGTTTTCTCTGGTAGTAGGCAAAACTAACGCGCTAATGACAATCCCATTGAAGTAACTAGTAACTATAACTAATTACTTTTTTAGAGTAGCGTGCCCAACACTGGTTGTTGTATGATTATTTCAAGATATCTACATGATAATAACCTTATTTACAATATAAATAAATACAATTATTACATTATTAATTTAGAAATACACTGTTATCCTGAGTCACTTACAGTTTACAGTAGTATTTAACAGTATAAACAGCCATGGACAAAATAATACAAATCTAATGTACATTTTTAAAAATAAATACAGTATATATGTATATATATATATATATATATATGTATATATGAACCATTTGGTTACAAAAATTATCGTATCTGTGTGCCTGTGTTACCGCCCTTCACAAAGGACAAAGAAAAGAGAGCAATTTTGTGTTCAGGTGGAATTCGGTCAAAATGTCTGCTTTACAGCGTAGCCCCCCGCTGTGACAAGCAAAGCAAATGTTCAAGCACACATTTCATTGTACCCTGAGTGAAATACTCAAATAGCGGCCTGCCCCGAAGGATAAAAGACAACACTCACAGAAGCGTGCAAATACCCCCAAAAAATCATACATCATTTCAGCTAGGATCACTGGGGTGTGAGAACACTTAATTATTACGAATAGGAAGGCTAAAATAACAGAATTAAACGTGTGTGTCAGGGCAAGGCCATTGCGCACGGCAAACAAAAACACACCTGCCACTCAGAATGAGTGATTACCTCTCTCCACAAGAAAAAGTCAATTCCACACTTTTGCCCATCCTCCAGGCACAGACATGCACTTAAAATGTCTTGCACATATATACACTCAAACGCATTCACGTTTATTTATGAAGACCCGCAAAGTTCATGATTCTTCTGGGTGTTCCAAATCTGTAATCATTACAACAACAACAGTAGATCATTTTTATATTTGTTTGTTCTTCTTGCAGTACCTCTCAGTAGCCTTCATAGTAAAATACAGAGATCCAAGTTCCCTGGAGACCTTCTTCTGACACAGGTTGTTTCAATGAATGATGAATATGGGCCACTTTAGCCGTGTGGGGGCTGCCTGTATTTATCATACTGTGTCTTTTTGCCAATTAATTCAGCAGTCAGCTACGAACTCAAGCCAGTTCTTCAGCTTTATGAAACATCCATGTAGGCTTAAGGTATATGATGTTTACTGGATGTTTAAAACAGTACAGGCTTAGCTTTAGGCTTTGTTTCGGAGTTAATGAAATGTCATGTTGTCTTTCTCCAACCTGATGCATTTTAAATAAAATCTGCCATGATTGAGAGATCTGAAAGCGAGCCATTTCAGGAGGAAGTCAAGATCGTGCTGGCTGAGGAAACTCATCGATTGAACGGACAGCCGGTAAGTTGAGTTTTCTCCTTTTGCGGTATCTAATAGTTACATCCATCACCTTAGACACACTGATAAAGACTCACATTCATTGCACACACCTCAGGGACAGCTACAAGTGGATCCTAGATAGGTAGCAACCAACGTAGGTGTGCTGCAGAGCAGGGGTGTCCAAACCTGGTCCTGCAGTTCTTGCAGAGTTTAGCTTTAGCGTTAAAGTGTCCCTATTATGGATGTTTGAAAATGTGCTTTCATGCAGTGTGTAACACAGCTCTAAGTGAATAAAAACATCCTGTTACGTTTTAAATCTGAAAGTGCACCAGAGTCAGAGCCAACTCGGAGTCATTGAAACAAGTCATTTTCAGACCGAAACCCAAGCCATTTCATGCTGATGTTTCACATTGGTCTGAATGAAAATGCAAATTAATTCTATTCAACTAGGAAAAATAGCGGGTTCCCATGTAAACAAAGCAGCACTGCGTTCACAAATGCTTGATGGCATGATGAAATAAAAATGAGACCAATCAGACCAATCATCACATGTTAACATCATGTAAAGGGAGGAGTTTGGAAAAATTCATATTTTGGGAGTGGTTGATCAAATAATCTAAAAATAACTGCAAACTGCAAAGACAACAAAAGTGTTTTTTGACCTTGCATGCATGTCAACCTGTTGTTGGGGACTCCCAAAACCCAAATATGAGCCTTTCATTACCTATAATAGGGGCACTTTAATTAAACACATCTGAACCAGGTAGTCAAGGTCTTTAGAAATTTCAAGGCAAGTGTTTTGGAGCTTGTTGGAGTGAAACTCCTCCAATGCAATATTTTCTATGCGGTTGCTAAAGGTGTTGTGTAATTTTTGTAATTTGTTACAGGCTTGCCAGGGTGTTCTGAACGGTTTTTACAGCAGGTAATTGCATGCTGGCCCAAGTTAAACTTTCTGTTTGATATTTACAGACACAATTGTCCATTCATTTAAAAAAACAATAACACACATCTCCTTAGCACGCTGCAATTTAAACATTCGTGTCTGAAGCAATGCTTTTCTAATATTTAGCATCAGGGATTGTTTAAATCCATAACCCTAATATGAGCAATAATTGTAGTAATGCTTCCCTGCTTTCCTGCGTTCAACAATAATACAATTAAGTAAAAGCCAATTCAATTCAGTACATATACCGTAATGATCTACCCATAAGAATGATTCAGTATTATTAGCAATGTACTTTATGCCATGTCATATTGCAGTACACTTTAACAATCTAAATAATTGCTAGCAAGGCTTTCTCAGACATCGGGGGTTGATAGTAAAGATCTGCAGAAATGTAGTTTAAGGCTTTTTTCGACAGAGCTAGATTTTTTTTGCTGTGTGAATTGGCAAGCAATCTGACCTCATGAATATTTTAAAACGAAGAGTTATTGATGATTCACAGAACAGGCTAAATTCACTTGCTTGGGTGTATCTTGCTGTTATTAGTTTTTCTCAGCATGTTGCCTTTCTCTGAGATGTCAATGCAATCAAAGCGCTGTTTGTTTTCTCTGGTGGTGATCTGGCAAATGGTCTTTCTTCACTGAAGAGAGTCTCTCTCTGGGATGGATAATCTGGCCCTGGGCATGATTCCAAGGGAACACCATAATGACTTCCGTGACTCCCTGACCCTTTATGATTTATGCAGAGCTCCACAGATAACAGGCAGTATGGCCTCACTGACACATAGGCACGCATTTCCATCCACTCCAAACCTCAACCCCCCATGCTCCCTAAAGATCCCAAAGCCCCAGTGAGATTCCTGTCTCAGGGATCAGCCCTACATATCCAAAAAATCTCCCCCAACACACGGCCGTTTAGGCCCCAGAGTGTTGTGGGGTCAGAGGTCATGTTGAAGCTGTCAGTGAGCCGCCTGTGTCAGGGGTAACAGTGCTCCACAGGGACTGCCATTCTCTCAACCTGTTCTGGGTTTGAGGTATGAGTAGGAAAGGTGAGGAGCCAGGTGATAATGCATCATGCTGGACACTGTGAAAAGGCCAGACCTTATGGATTTGTGTGCTTGTGTGTGTTTTAGTAGGAGTCCTATACATATATATATATTAAATCAGACTGTCTGACAGACCGCGCTGCTGTCTACATAGGTGGCTATTTTCCAAGGCAGCATCCTAACTGGAATCGAAGCTCAAAAAATAGTCTTTATGGGCAACGACTCAATAATAGTCACACAATACTTCTCACAGGAAATTCACAAGAGACTAGGAAGAAAAATTCAATCACAATTGATTCCAATACAGGTTGATGAATGATGATAGCATGCTCCAGAGCTAAATGGATTTAAACGAAAAGCAAAACAAGGAATGAAAAGAATAAACACATACATTGGGTGAAAAATGTGTTTTTTAGTTAGATAAAAACTTGGTTTGTGAGTATCTCATGGTTCATTTAAATAGCGATTGATGTTAGTATTGCAACGCTAATATTTTAATGCTCTAATAAACACAAAAAAAAATTTCATTTTCACAACAAATGCACACAATCCACATAGCAAGCACAGATATTGAAATATTTATTTCAGTACATCTATGTGTAATTTTTTGGAAATATCTGAATTCAGATTGTTGTGCTATTTAAGTTGTCTTGATTCCCTGGGAATCAAACCCATGACATTGGGATGACATTTTTTATTTAGTTAAGACTGGTATTAGCATGTTGCCAAGCTAATGACTAGATGCACAAATAAAAATATATAAGATGGAACCATTATGTATTGATATTAGTTATGAACTTTTTTGTTTCAATTTGGAAGACACTATCAAAAACCAATTACCATGCTTTACAGTTGTTGAGGGCTTTTCTTTTTTGGTCAGTTTGATTTTTAATTCTGCCTTACACATTGTCCTAAGCAAGGTATAAGGGAACAGAACTTTAGCCTTTGTGTCAGAAGTGTGCCTATAATGGCTATAAATCTTGCACTTTAAGCTTTTCAACACAGCTAGTGTATATATGTATATAGTAGACTTGGGTGCCTCTGTTGTCTGTACACATCCATCTGTTTGAGTGAGTATATCAGCCGTCCCTGAACAACCAAAAGCTTTATGAGGCCATGAATTGGGTTGCTTTTAATTGGCCCTCTGTGTAGAAGAAGAAGCCTGCAGCTACAACAAGCTTATCAGCTCCTGCCCTCCATCAATAATGCATGTGTCGGGCATTAATGTGCCGTGTTCTGCCTGTTAGCAAGAAACAACAGTGGAGTTCTTGAGGACAGAGTCACTCAGGAGGCAAATAGATGGTTCTGGACTGCACTCCAGTGTAATACAGATGAATGAAGGGACAGCGACCCGGCTTTCCCATCTCTTCAGCCCTCAGGCCGTCCCCGATGGATCATATCTCTGTGACTCCAACAGTTGCCTGACATCAGAACTCCACACAATAGTATTTTCAGAGGACTGTAAGTAGAAGTGTTTCATGCTTAGAACTCGTACCTACAAGATGATAATGTGTGCACCAATCAAATCAACATAAAATTATTTCTGAAGGATCACATTGTGTATTTTTATTGTAATATTAAACAATTTTGAATAAACAATAATGTTTTGTTTTTTAAACAAATCAGTCAATTCTGATTTCTTCTTTCTCTCTCTTTTTAATCCAAACCTTTGGAACCAGTAACATTACATATGGATTAAAACTGATATTTGAGTTAAGTAATAGCTACACTACGTATACGCAAATCTAACAAAATGTGTGCACACTTGTTCTTCAAAGGCATGACAGCCTCACAGAAACCTGATGCATAATGGGAGGGGGTGCAAGAAATATATTAGTTATGGTAATGACCTGTGCTCAAGCAGAACAGCGCCTGAGGGAAGGAAGGGCGATCAAAGCTCTGCTTTTCTCTCTGGACTCTCTGTGACCCACCCCCTTATCTCTCTCTTCCTCAGCAGGAAGACCCCTCAGCTAAGCATCTGTCACAAAAGGTACTGCTACTGTAGGTAATCCATTCTGCACACAATGCTGAAGCAGTTACTGCAGTAAGAATCTGGGAAAGATCAGTCTCAAAAGATGAGATAGTGGTACACTAGTGAATTTTAGTTTTCATTTTAAAGTGATAGGCTCAGATTTGTTTGTCTCTCCTGATAATGGCTGTTAAATTGAGGATCGTTTGTTTGAAGATCCTGACCAGACAAATCATGTTCATGTTTGCTGAGGTGAATGGTGCAGAAATTATTTCACCAAATTCTGTCCTGCTGGAGCCATAAGGGCAATTCCCATTTCAAAATGACTTTTTTTTTTTTCCTGCACCATCTTTGAACACTAGTTCACTATTTAGCACCAGTGTTTGTTTTCTGAGATGCTGAGCTTTGGTGCGAATGGGATGTGCAGGTTTGAATTCAGCTTATGTCCTTTCTTAAACCTCTTTTTAGACTGAGTGTCAAAATCCACCCGATCTCATGAATGAGCATATAAATAGCATGCCAAATAAAAATGAAAACTCATGGTATAGATATGCAAAAATGGATTTTAGCATGTGCTATGTGATGGGTATGATTAGGGTTGTGGGGTATCATATGATGCGCATCATATGCATGCTAAGAAGTGTCGTATCATATGCACGTGAAGACTGTGTATTATATTCACGGCAAACATGTGCATGTCATATATATGCCCAGTCCATTTGAGTCTTAGCCTCAGACGTCACACCCACAGAACGTCAGGTAAACGACTGATGCATATCGCACACAAAAGTGGAAACACTTCAGGGGTTTCCAAGTCGTCATTGGATTGGTTGAATTATACAGGTTTTTCGTGAGACGTGTGTGTTGCAATCTTTCAGTCTGGAAACAAAGATGCCGTGCAGCACAGAATATTTCAAATACATCTGAGTTTTACACACTGTCTGTTATTACCCCGAAACATGACGCTGAATAAAAACAAACTGTGATTGGTTGTTTGACATTTCAGTCAAATGGTCTCATTGCATGGAATTGGCCAATGAAAGCCGTCATGGATTCCAGATCTTCAGCCGTCATGTAAGTATGAAGACCACAAGTTTTTGTTCTTATGTGGCATATTATTTATACACATAAAAGGCCGGGCTAAAATGTTTCAAATTGAGAAAATACTAAGAATATTTGAAGGCAAAGTCAAACTATCATTTGTGATTTAAACCTTGTGTTATGTTACTATGAAATTTCAGCCAAAATGTCAGGAACTGAATCTGACCCGTCTGTAGTGCTTGGAGAGGGTCTAATTTCATCGTTTATAAAGGTTTTGGATGTGCTGACAAACGTTTGTTAATAGGAATCAACAGCCATGAAGGCTTTTAGCAATGTGGAAATTCAACAGTATGTGTGGCGGGGAAGTCCCTCACTTTATAACATTTGTGTCTTATTTATCTAGCATATAATTACTAAGAGACTGACTGGAATGCTCATGATCAGTCTTGTATCTGAAACCAAAAGATAAATTGAACAACGTCCCATTTAAAGCAGTCTGTACTAACATAGTGTGAATGCTTGTGAATTATTTGTATTTTTTGCCCTGTGGAGTTTATTTGAATGTGAGAGCCTCAACACAAGCTTGAAAAACCAAACTTGTGTGCTCATTGCAGTGTCTGTGCATGTAAAATATGAATATAACGAATGAAGTTGTTATGAAAACCACCATCTATCCTGCAGTGCTTTGGCAGTGACCTTGTGTCTGTGTGAATCCATGAACCATAGGCTTGTGTCAGCAAACTCTGATTGAATAGTCATCATAGTCATGCATGAAATACAGGGGCATGGTTTACTCGCTCTACCTGGAAAGGGAAACGGTACACTGGGATTAAAGGTTACTTGATCTACTAATTTCGAAAAGGACAATATACAGTAGATGATCACACTCAGCATACTCTATGTTTTCAGTCAGATGGACACACTGGGTATAAGCCAACATTTTGCCTTAATGACATAAAAAGAAAATAATAATAATAATAAAGCTGACATATCTTCCACTGACCAGTTCATAAAATAAATATATAAATATGTAAATATATGCATAAACATTTTTTTTTTTTTTCATTCTGATTGTGATACTCATGTACAATATACAAGCTTTTACATACTTCTGTTTTTCCAACACAATATTATGGCATATATTATGATCAGGTCAGGTTATTTTGGTTGCAAATTGAAATAAACAATGGTGATAATACAGCATGCAAGTAAATGCATGGAGAAAAGGCTAATTGCAATTCAGTATGCAAATATTAGCATGGCATTATTGCTTTTGGTTACTTTTTTGAATTCTGAACATTCTGTCACTAAATATGTTTACATGCACATAGACAAATTATTCCTTTATTGCAGGGGGCTTCAACACACCTGTCTATAAGTTGCCCTGAACACCCTGATTAGCTTATTTTTATATTAAGTCTGAATTAATTGCAGGAGTTTAATACTCCCCTTTAGAAGCTGCTTGAGTAATATAAATTTAGTGCAGCCCTGTAAGCGCTATAACTAATCTCATGTCAATTGGTACCGCTCTAATATCACGGAAGGGAATTATATGGGTATTTTCCTGTAACCTCAATGCATTACAAAGTCAAAATACAATCAATCATTAGGATGAATTGTAACATGTTTAGTCTGGCCCATTGTGTAAACCTGCGAAAACTCACTAGCTTTAGACGAGAGGGAAAACTCTGTACCTGTTGACAGTCCTTTATGATTTATGAACTGCAGCTGTGGAGACGATATAAGCATAGAGGGAGCATATTAACAAGTCTAAAATGTGTTCTACAAAAAAAAAACGAGCGACTTTGTTCTTTGCGGTCAGGTTGATAATTCATCAAACTAGCTCACAATAAGGTAATCTGATGAGTGAGCAACTTCTAATCAAGTGTTAATAACCTAGAGTCAGTTTATATATCCCACAATGCCCTTCTCAGTCACTGACAACATCTACTTTAGCTTTGTGGACCTCTCTCTTGTCCATATTTCTGCTCTACAATGTTTTGTATCACACCTACGGCAGCAGGATTTGTTGGGATTTATTTGTTTCTTTCATCGCTGCACATAATTCTACAGTATAGCTGCCGTAAGACAATATAAGTTGCTGTTCTTGTGGGACTTGGTGGTAAACAACTCTCAGTGACAAAGCCAGGAAATAAAAGCTGCCTTGGTAGGCTAATTAGTCGCCGCCTTGAGCTGGCAGTGTGAATTCATTTCATCGTGTCATTCACAACAAGCTGTCGGTGCTCATCTGAAGCCCAATGTTTCATAGCCAATTTGCAGCGCACTCACCTCGTTCGACAACTTTGGCCAATAAATCTTCTCTCATAACTATATTCATTGGTGATGAGAATGAACAGAGGAAGGAGGAGATATAATGAAGCTCATTCCTTGCTGCAGTTTAAAGCTCCTTAGAGGAGTCTCGCACACACGTCGCCGATAACCCTTCCGGTAAAGATATGAATTTGAAATGCTGTGTAGTAAATTTTGCCATTTTGTAATGAGTCCTTTCACAGCTCATTTCTAAGGTGCCATTCCTTGAAAGAAAGAAGCATCGTTCTCGCTCTGGGATGTTTTTCAGGGGCCATATTCCTTCTATAAGTCCTACTGTATAAAGTTATGCTTACACTGGCATGCAAAGATTCTGTTTAATATAATTTTTGAAGTATGTATTTGTGTAGAATGTAATTTTCTGTATGCATCAAATGTAGAATAAATGGAGATATAGTATTCCATGATGCAATGCATAATTGATATACACAGTATGCACACATATTATGTAAAAACGAAATATTTTGAATGTCACAATTATTAATCACAATTGATAGTGATATCTAATTATATCTAATATATTTAATACCTAGTAATATAAATAATATTTATATCACACTGGTTATTATTCAAAATATATTACTTTTTAGTCATAAAAAATTGTCATTTATATTTAACATGCACACAACGTATAGCTCGAGAATATTATGTAGGGTGCACATCTCATGAACTACAATGCAGCTACAATATTATAATTCTGTTATTCAGAAGGATTATTAAAAGGCATGTCCTTCCATAAGATGACATATTTAAAAAACAACCATTAATCATCCTTCTCTCTGCCCTTGTAATATCACATGCATCTTACATGGGAAGACCAGTCCCATGTAGGTCAACATGTATGAGGTTCCTCGTATAAAACAAGGTTACTTTAGCCTACTGTATATAATGCATGATTAGTTTGGTGAACACAGTGGGAGAAAATAAGGGGAATGAAGATTTGTGAACACACACAAACATTTTGGTTTTCCATCTCTTAGATGGCAGCACATTTGTCTCTGCATGTAGAGACTCCTTATAACACGTAATTACCATATCATCAGTCAAAATCACAGTGAAACCGGTGTGACATTGTAATATCCAGGAATTAATATATTTCTAAACATTCAAAAAGCAAGCAGGGACATGAATCCTGCACGGTCATGATGAAGTTAAAGCACCTCAAAAATGCTAATTCTGTGATTATTTATTCTGCTTGTGTTGTCGAAAACCAGTATGCTTTCTTTCAGAACCAAACCTATAAACAGTCTAGGTGTGAAGTACTTGGACGTCTTTTCCATACAGTTGTAATGATGTCCGACTTTAAAAATGAGAAATAAGTACCACAAAGAAGAATAAATGTGTGGTTTAGACCAGCTTAGTAGTTGTTAATTGACAATCCCCATTTCAACTATTGCTTTTAAATCCCTTTAGAGCAAAACTGGAGTTACAGTTTATTATGTATAGCTCAAATATATGCAAACCTTTTTTTTTTTTTTTTTTTTTTTGAATTGAACATTTACAGTTGTTCTGCAAGTTTTGCATACAGTGACATTATCACGAATATTTTAAAACGTCCTGGCTGAGATTTTGAAGCCCAAAAAAGTGCACCTGTCCTTCATAAAGTAGTGTTCTGCCATCATAAAGTAAAAAAAAATGGCAGGAAATGTTTTATTTTTCTGTAAATACAACAATTGTATTTAAATTGTATAGATCATATACACATATGGCCATTTTTATTTTTGGGTGAACTATCGCTTTAAGGGTGAAAGATTTCTCCATTAATATTTTGTATCATGGTTACATAAAAAATCATAATTTTGATTAAAAGAAAGCTGCTTGGTTTGAAATCAACTTTTGTATGAACTGCTCAAAATAATGTAATTTGACAATAGTTAAAATAGACAAAATACGTACCAATAAGTACATACTGTATGACCGCATTTTCCTACAGGCAGTAAAACTCTGACACTTTTTATTCCATTTCACACAAATGTACTGAGTTTTGATAAATAAATTATGATTCTCGTACAACTACTTGAAGAATATCATGTGACTTCAAGTGTTCTGGATCCAGGCTGGAGCTTGTTATATCTGGGTTTTTCATATAGACAGTAGGTTTGTTCGGTAGCTCACGGAGTGTACTTGAGAGACAAGGAGCTTCAGTTTTAACTACGGTTCGACTAAACAGTTCAAATCTGCATAACAAGAAGTCAAAATCATGTTGTATCAGCAAATTTCTATCAGTTTTGCACATTGGGTAGGTTTAGGGTTGGATTTGGTGTAGGGCATATTTCCAACATGATAGAGCTTTAACTTTTAGCGACAGTCCCTGGATATGTAACATCCAAGCAATAAGCAATACGTACCTACAGTATATCAATGCAAGAAAAGTGTGCTGGGGTTCACATACTGAACCTGTGTTTTAGCAACACTTAGTGGACATTTCTCTTTGAAACTGTGGCAAAAGTGCAGTAAGGCACATTAAAATGGTGTTGCACAAAAAGTGCACAGAGGTACATATTTTTATTAGATCAGGCTGTTTTTAAGCCCACAAAATTTCACAGAGACTTCACTTACAGTATTTTGACCACACCTTTAGCCTTATGAGCTATATGGAATATCAAACATTCAAATAAATATCTCTTTTCATGTTACACAGAAGAAAGTAAATCAACTTGATTTGTAATATCAGAAGGATGAGTAAGAGACAGAATTTAGATAGTGCTAGACATTTTTTTTTTTAATCTTAATAGCATGTCATGTCTGTCTCTTGAGCTTTTTGTTGAATCTATCAGTTTGAATAATTGTTACTCTTCAAAACAAAGCTAGCTACGTCTAAGCAAAATGACTAACTTGCATTAGTAATACTCATTTGTATGTGCTTTCAGAGTGCAATGCAGAGGTGGAATAAAGCCAGATTCGACCTGTGGCCACAGGCAAAGACTTAAATCAAGTATTTTATTGAGACTTTCCTTTTGTATCTGACAGGGGACCGCCAAACTGCAAACCCATGACCCAAGAAGCACCATTAATCCATGCTGTCCCTTATGGCTCTCGCAGTTGAGGCTCGGTGTAATAAGACTTCACTGTGTTCAGCTGTAAATAAATTAAGGAGCATGAAGGAGTTTTCTCCAGATCCTCTGTCTTTCTCGTAGGTTCAAGGAGTCCAGGCTGTCTGCTGGGTTTTGCAAGCACTTCTATAGGCATTATTGATCTAGACGTGCTGGATCTGGGGTTCAGAAAAAAAACCAAAAAAACACTGGGTATCCCACGTTTGATGCTTGGTTTTTCTCCCATCAGGGAGGAATCTTGTGTGAGACAGGGTGGACGAGTCTTCAGTAGGGATTTCAGAGAGAATCTCGAGTTATGTTTGGAATGATTTGTTGTTGAATCACTCTTCAGAATGATATACTGACATCATAAGGTAAAATCTAATATTTTTATCAAATGCACTCGTAGATAAGGTGTTGTATTACTGACAGTTTGAGGAGGAGACAGTCTGATCAAACCCCCAGTATGACCAGTCAGGGTATAAGAGCTTACACTTGTGTCAAATTCAATATGTTTCTTTTCAGCTGATGGTAAGAAATGAGAAGAAGTGACATGCTTTGCAGGCTGTGTCATTTTGAGAGCTGTTGCGTCCTGGGAAATATCTTTTTGCCTATTCACACTCTTCAATCTCTTCCAAGGGCAGAATGTCAAGTATATTGAGTATGCTGCATTAAAGGGGCTATATCTCAGAAAAAGGGATTATTCTTGCTCTTTTGAATAAAAAAAGATGAATGTTACTTTTGTTGTATGAAGTAATATTACTGTAGAACTTTTTAAAGTGCAGATGCTTTAGGATAATATCCTGAACAAATAAATAAAGTTACTGAAGTCGCCCAGAGTCAATGAGTGTCACTCAATTCTGTTGGAAAACAGCTGACACAGTTTCATGACCAATTCATACGTATTTGTACGATGTAGCAAATTTGTGCTAATTTGTATAAATTCATTCGACCTTACTCGTACGATTTCGTGCGGTTTGTCCAAACCTCAGTGACGGGTAGGTTTAGAGGCGGGGTTAGGTGTAGATCATTTGTAAAAATGTATATGAATTGGCAACTCGTAAAATACGCACAATTTAGCACAAATCGTATGAGGCCGTACAAATTTGTATGAAATTGCCACCTCATGAAATATATACGTATTGCCATGAGACTGGGCTGTATAAATACAGTGTTCATGTTTATTTATTTATTTAAAGGTTTTATTCCAACTTTATGCTACAAGTATGCTTGGCCAAATAATTGCTGTTTGCACCATATGTAAAGATATATGTGACAGAACAAAAGTTAACGTAGCAATCATTTGAGAGTGTACTTACTAGTCAGATGGAGCGTAGCATCCTGGAGATGTTGTCCGATAGCAGTTCGGCTCCGACTCTGCTGGGGTGCAGGCCATCAGCACAGAAAAGCCTAGGAAGCTTCCAGAAAAGATTCCAATTATTAACAAAGAGCAGTTTCTGTTCTTTACACCATGACAGTAACCATTCATTTAAAGCAA
>JAUMHQ010000078.1:15682980-15694039 GCA_032361165.1 Enteromius paludinosus | reverse complement strand
AATACCACATACAGTTTGTGCAGTATAAATATCATTACGTCTATGGAGAGTCCTCATAAATCACAAAAACCAACATGCGTGTGTGTGTGTGTCTGTTTTTGAGCTTCATGTGACCCCAGTCCTTTTTTTAAAATTATTATTATCTCCAAGAACATACTTAACCTTTAACCTTTTATTAATACATTTCTGTATTTATTTATATATTGAATAATTAAAATTATTAATATATTATTAATATATAATATATACATTAACATATAAAATTATTAATGTATTTTTTCATGAATACATTATTGGTGCCGCTGAGTCAGTCACCACAGAATTTGAGAACTAAAGGCTGTCATGTTTTATGGAGTGCTGCCTGAAAAATGACACTTTGTGTAACAACTGAGAAACAGCAAGTAGCTTTATATTGGGTGGCACAGTGCAGTAGGAACGCTGTTACGCTTCTCACCTCTAAACCTTCCTCCCCCAACCACAGCGGTTCAACCATTTAAATAAAATCATTACAGGAGTCGGTACGAGTGGGAAGGGGTGCACTGAATAATTGAACAGGAATGTTTTCATACACAAACACACATGGGATGATGAGCAAGACAGAAGAGGATGATGTCATCTCCCTCTCACCCACCATACAATTGTGGTGCATGTTCGGAAAGCCACCTCAACACACACACACCATGATCATGGCCTCATTAGTGCTATCACTGACTCTCTGCTGACCGAAGAATAGGAATACTTCTAGGTGGAAATAAATTGCTGAATTAAACGTTACACGACACAATGCTATCTGAAATGAAGTATGAGAATGTGTGGCAGCGATGAGTGAGTACGCTCTGGTGGGAAGTAATGCCACTGGGAGAGCCTGAGATGGAGTTTACCACATTAGATAAATGACTGGTTCTAATAATGTCTTTTCTTTATCAGAAGCAGGCAGACAGGGGTGGCACCGTGCCATTTCTGTTACTTTGTCCTTGTCACTGGTGCTCAGAGGGCATGGGCCACCAGGGAACGATACTGATAGTTTAACACAATGAGGACACCAGACTGGAAACCTTTTCTTTTGTGCAGGACGTGACACAGAGAAGATGTGTTGGTACATTTATTTGTTTTTAAATCATATTAATTTGCATTAAATCTTAATACTTGAACCTAATGACATCTGCAGACTTCAATATTCAGGGGTGGCATTTTTATATTATATCTTTCTGAGCGCAAAACACCATATTATACTGTGTATATACATTCACATATAAAACACAAAACAAAAAAATGCATGAATAAATGATGAGGCCATTTGAGAAACACATACATGTGTAATAATTATTTAATGCAGTGTCATTTTTGTATCAAGAAGTAAAAAAGTGTTTTAATTATTTTGTTGTATCTATATAGTTGCTATTTTTAGGTATTTTACAACACATTCTCACGACCAATTTGTAAGTATTCGTATGAGGTGGCAAAATTGTGCTAATTCATACAAATTCGCATGACCCAACTCGTGCAGTTTTGTACGATATGTGTATTGATACATAGGTTTAGGGCAGGGTTAGGTGTAGGTCATTCGTACAAATTCATACGAATTGCCACCTCGTAAAATATACGAATTGCAGTGAGACTGGGTTGGTATTTTACTACTTGAACTAAATTAAATTTATCTATATATTTATGTATTTATGTTATTTTTTGTTGTAATTTATTCATTTATATATTTTTTATATACACTTTTATTATAGTGAGGTTTAATGTTAAAACATTTTTATATGCTTGAATTAAATTAGTATGTATTATGTATATATTGATTTTATTTTAGGCAAGTCGTGATGATTTGAAAAGGCATCAGCTTTTCTGCCGCTGGTCGTTGCTTTTAAAAAACAAAAATGTAACGTTATAGGTTATTTAACAAACAAAAATGTTCCAAACGTTTTTCTACATTGACTTAAAAGAAAAAACGAAACAAAAAATAATCATTTTGCCATTACACACAAAACGAAACTATTTTAATCGGTAGTTAGACTGGTCAGAGCGACAATATTACCATTAATGTGTTTACATGTCTGAATATTTTGATTAAAATCGGCCTCCTATGTTAATACAATTATGCTTGCTGCGATAATGAACATAAATGCATTATTATAGCCAAAGTATTGCGTTTACATGAGGTAAAGTTAAATTGCAATACTGCCAAGATCTCATAATAATAGCATTAAGAGGGTCTATGTAAACGCACTCACTGCCATTGCCGTAGACCAGGGGTGTCAAACTCAGTTCCTGGAGGGCCAGAGCCCTGCAGAGTTTAGTTCCAACCAGCTCCAAATCACACCTGCTTTTAAGTTTCTAGTGATCCTGAAGACCTTGATTAGCTGAATCAGGTGTGGTTTATTAGGGTAGGAGCTAAACTGTGCAGAGCTGTGGCCCTCCAGGAATTTAGTTTGACACAGACATAGACACAGTTTGACCTGCCGTAGACTAAGGGTTGTATACATTTGCAAATGCTTTTATATGTTCTAAGTCACATAATTGATATAACAATATTACAATGGGTCAATTAACCCATTTGATCAATTCTAAATTAATGGCAATGTTCTTAAGTGTTGGTGTGATACTTTGTAGTGTGTAATGTAGGAGTCGCCAACGAACATAAAGCAAATACGCGCAAGAAATAGACGTACTGTACGCCAGACATGGAGTTGACGTCAACCAACGCACATTCTCACGTTCATTTCATTGTTAGTAAATCCCGACGTGAGAGTGAAATCTGGCGTACGCACAGTTTTTGTTGATACATGAGGCCCCTGGACACCACCATCCCTTAATCTGCAGTGCCTCCAGGACTAAATAAATAAATAAATAAATCTCTCCTTTTTTTTTCATAGGTCTGCATTAGTGATGTCTGGCTGCATTAACCTCTACCTCAACCTCAAGTGAACACCCCCTTAAAACAACATACATCAATACACTTACTATGTGCCAGTGCATATCACAGAGGAGCAGACTGTGAGCATTCTTCATCATCCTTGAGCTGATTCAAGCTGACAGGCCAACACTTACAGTAGCTAAAATATTCAGGCCAGCTTGCCATTAGGTGTGTCAGGAGACAAAGGCAAGGTCCCATCCCAGTCTGGCACATGTTGTAGGACTCTACCCTATACTAGGTTAAGGTGACATCATCGCACAGTTCACCTTGATGTGGATAGACGAACATCAACCAATGCCCAGAGACCATGAGTCTCCTCTCTGAATGCATCTGGTGGAACTCATTGGTTGAGGATGCTTTAATGGATGATAAAAACAGAGACCAAAAATTAGCATAGATCTGTCACTTCTCCATCTGATGAATTCCATTACTGGAAAAGTATTTCCATTAATCAGCCATTAGTGTTGGATCCAAAATGACTTACTGCACAAGTGGTTTACTTGAGATAACCTCTTGTTCACTTACATGGAATAAGGCTGTGGTTATTTGAAAAAGGGGTTCAGAGGAAAGGCACTTTAGCATGTAATTCCCCCGTCGGTTCTTGAGGTTACCACGTCTGTCCCGATTATTTTCACTTGGCTGGTAATTGCTCATGGTTCCCCCACCTTTTCTTGATCCCCCATTTCAGGATCTTTTTCTTTCTATCTCTTTGTCACTTTCACTTGACTGATCTGACAGGACCCTCCACATCATGGTTCAGCTGTGCACTGAATGTTAATCTTTTTTTTTTGTTTTTACTGGCCAACATTACTAACCTCTTGAACTCATTAGATGAACTCATAATTTGTCTATATTTCTTACTTACTCAGCTGATCAACTGTTATTAATTCTAAGGTGACACTCGTTGTCCAAATGCAGTTATTATGGACTGATAAAAAGCCTTGCATTCTTAAAAGAAAGCTACACGTAGTCCACAATATTTAATGTAGACTTGTAGATAATGTCGATTTAATGTAGTGTGTGTGTGTGTGTCATTTTGAAGGTTTTTGTCTATTTTCGAAAAAAAAAAAATAATTCAATAAAAAAAACTAAAATAAAAAATAATATAAAATAATAAAATAAAAACAGAGGCAGAGCGGAATAAGCCTCATAGCATAATAGCATCTCTAAATAGCGTATAATTAAATGAGTTGGTTGTATGAATGATTCAATGACTTACTCATGAAGATACGCTGAATTTGAAACAGCATAATACCATTCTACTCTTGCTTAAACTGCCGTACAATGCAAGCTATTTCCACTTCTCAGGCTATCAAATATTTCAACATCTTTCTATAGCTGAAACAGTATGATTATAATTTTCTGAATGAATCAGCAGTTTAAAAGTTTGAATGCTTAAATTGAAAAATCTCATGCGTAATGAGTAATTTTATTCTTCATGACAGCTTCTATATGACTGAAGTGACAGTGACATCTCAAAGTTTAACTTTAACAAAAATATGACATATTTTGTGTTTGTTTGTTTTGGTATAGCTTATCAAATTTTTTAATGAGTTCTTACATTTATGTTACGTTTTTTTTTTCTCATCTCATTCCCCTGGCCTTGTGTCTACTATTTTCTTCACAACTGCTCCCTATCTATACTATCAGGCATTTTTAATCAAATCATGCTGTTTTAGTCACCAGCAAATTCAATGTTTTATATTCTCAGATGGATTTTCACACCTTTCTGAGTTGCTTCATGACAACTTAATGAAACCGTAGCTAAAACACACACTGTATCTTCAGTTCTGGTGAAAACCCTTTTCATAGTCTTCCCACAGATTGTAATGCTGTCATAGTGCCTCCGAGGTGATTTGCTATTTTATTAGAGAATGTGTAGCTGGTATGATTTTTTAATGAGAGGGCTACTTTATTCCGGCAATGAGAGTCATTCAGCATCTGCGCTTGACTCTAGGGAAGGCTAATGGCCACAGCTAAAGGTTAAATGATTAGAGAACAAGTCGTTTTATTGCTGTTTGTTTATTAAGATGCTCACTTAGAAATTAAAACAGCAGTGTTAATTTTTATGGATGCAATAAACCGTGAATTCATTTTGATTTCCTGGTGGTCTAGATTCAAAAGAGAAGCAGTGTCAAAATCTATGCCTGAATAAGTAAAACCAATTTCAGCTATATAGTGTGTTTTTCAAAATGGGACTGTGCTGACATATTTGAGCTACAGTGTTAAAGTGTTTTATGAGATGGTGGCTCAGTCCCTCAATTCTCTGATGCAATGTTCTTCTCTCATGCTTCCAGAGGGCCACGTTCACCTTTCATTAATTCATGATGTTTGTAAAACGATAGACATCTGAAAAAAAATGTGTGTGCACCTGGTATTTTTCACCTTGTGGAGACAAACTGCAGTGATACTGTATGTACTTACATATTTTGTGTCTCGCTAAAAAGTGCACCAAGGTATTTTTATGCCATGACACCAGGTAGATTGTGACTTAAAGGGTTAGTTCACCCACAAATGAAAATTCTGTCATTAATTACTCACCCTCATGTTGTCCCAAACCCATAAGTCCTTCGTTTATCTTCACAACACAAATTACGATATTTTTGATGATATCAGAGAGCCCTCCACACACAGCAATACAACTGAAATGATCCCAGGTCTAGAAATGTGGTAAAAACACCTGTAAAAAAGTCTATGTGACATCAGTGGACCGACTTAAGTTTTGTGACGATAGGAGATTTTTTTTTTTGCGCAAAGAAAGAAAATTACATCATATACTCAACCATTTTTCTCCTATGACTTACATCTTCCACCATTTTCTTCTTGGTGCAAGCAGTCCCAGATTACGCACATGTGCATGCTTTCACCCTGATGGGAACAAAACTGATTATGTCAAATTAATTAAAGCTTGTGTATATGGTGCGTTCAGCATGGTGGAAGACATAAGTCACGGGAGAAGAGTAAATTATGTTATTTTGGTTTTATTTGCGCAGAAATGTATTCTCGTAGCATTGCAAAAGTGAGGTTGGGCCACTGATGTCACATTAATTTTTTCACTGATATTTTTGTTACGTTTCTGGATCTGAATAAGCTCTCTGATTTCATTAAAAAAATCGTAATTTGTGTTCCGAAGAAGAACAAAGGTCTTATGGGTTTGGAACAACATGAGGGTGAGTTATTAATGACAACTTTTTTATTTTTGGGTGAACTAACCCTTTAACTACTAACTTATTAAGCAACAAGGAATTGAAGTAAAAGTTGCAGTTAATAGTTAGTGAATAAGGGTCTGGTAAACCAAGCTAAAGTGTGACATAACATTTTTTATTCATTATTGATCTAAACTGTGTTTGAAATACACAATTAGTAAACACGTGTCATGAAACTGCTGTGATTTGTCTGATAATAAATGGACATAATGACATATTGACTGCTTAAAGGTTAATGTGATGTATTCGTTGGTGAAAAGGTTAATGTATGATCTGAATATTTTGTTTGAGGGACAAGCGGTACAGTTTGATTTCCCATTTGATTATCTGCAGCTTATACCTGTGACAAATTGCATGTCATTATTTACCACAAAGTCATGTGTGCAATTTTATGATACCCCCAACTGGAAAATTTCATTTCCCTGTCATGGGTTAGTGTAAGTAATGTAATTATGTAAATATTCTCTAAACTCCCACATGGCTTGCGTTTATATTTAACAACATTTACAAATGTGCACATCACATCAGTATAACCTTTTTGAACCATTACCTTAACAGGAGAATATTTCATGTGGATATGATGCCACTGTTATTTATCCTTTTCCTGCCATGCGTGTTCCTCGTGCACAGTTTGTGGAGATGAAGGACCCCGGCTGACAGGCCAGTGACATGAATAAGAAATGGCTAGTGTGGAGTGGAGTTTTCAGCCATCAAACGGAGATCACTCTTGGTTATGGACAGTGTGTGGAGTCAGAGCTGCTGACACCCCCCAACCTGCTCATGTGGGCTGTTTCTCTAATGCTCAATTGAGCTTTTCCATCAATAGTGCATTTTAAGAAATGTATGAAAAAATACAAATAATGAAATCTGATGAGGAAAGATGTGCTAGAGATCCTCTCAGTTAAGTACTGTATCCAACCCTCATTTCCTGAAGAAGGGAACAGAGACATCATTGGTATCTCGCGTCGAGGGACCTATCCACTTCGAGTGAATTAAAACAATATATATGTATTATATAAATAAATGAGCAGCAAGTGCAGCGCATATTCAGGTTTTGGCTGAGGAGCCAAGCCGGTGACCCGACCGCTCAGTGGTGGTACTGCACCATTGGGGACGGGACGTGACGTCTCCGTTCCCTTCTTCAGGGAACGAGGGTTACATACCTAACCGAGACGTCCCCTTTTAGGTGGTCACTCCGAGTCATGCCGGATATGACCGACAGAATTGGGATCCTTCCAGTGTCCTGTATGGCATAGGCGGGGGCTCACCACTAGAGGCCAGCTACTGTTATCAAAGCACTTCCCATTCATTAAGCCTGGAACACTGGGGAAGTTCCCATTCTATTGAACAAAGACGTACATACTCATATGGACAGTATTTCAGTGCAAATGGAGGTGATTGAACCCTCTTAAAGGTAGCAGCAGGTCTGCTGGGGAAGGCTCTAGGTCTTAATCGTGGAATCCACACATGGAGTCCTCTCATGTATTCCGCATGGACACCAGCCCTCTACCAGTTCTCAAGGATTCAAAGAGTAAGGGCCTGGTGTTAGATGCTCTGCCACATTCGGCTGCCGAGGGGACTTAACATTGTCTACTATATGGACGCTCTGGAGTAGTTAAGCCGACCCAAAACCGGGCCTCTCAGTCAGTGTTAATTTTGACAGCAAATTCTTATTTAGTCTTAGTCTTTTGACTAAAATGACATTTAGTTTTAGTCATATTTAAGTCATCTGAATTGTTTTTAGTTTTAGTCTACTTTTAGTCATCAACTAAATCTATATTAAATTTAGGGCCTGTCCACACAGAGACGCGTTTCGCTGTATACGTATACATTTTTTATCGTATTTGCGCTTCGTCCACATGGATCCGGCTTTTTAGGAGACTGAAACCGCTATTTTTTGAAACCGGGACCCAAAGTGGATAAATCTGAAAACGACACCCTTGCGGTTTCATGTGTACAGCTAATCCGTATATTTTGTGAAACGATGATGTCATCAAATCACGTGTCGGCTGCGTCACTCGCCAACTTTGTTGTCTTCTTCTTGGTTCATATACAGCGCGCAAGGTTATGCGCATGCTCAAAGTCTTCTTCTCCGTTTATAGTGTATCTCTATGGTAGAATTCCAGCGCCCCATACTAGTCTGGCATATCTTCTATATTGTTTACCATATTATTTATTCTTTCAAGCAGAAATATTTTTTATATAAATAAATTTATATTAATCTTTAGAACTACTAAATACTACGTGATTCAGTCAGGGGCATTGAGTGATTTTACTTTTGTTGCTTGATTACCATGACTTTGACAATAGCAACTAAATTAGGCTGCGGTCCTTTTAAACTGAATACACGCAAATGCCATGCACTGATGCATGTTCCCCACCGTTTACATTCACGTAATCCGTAATCGACACTGTTTACCTGAATGCTAGTCAAAACTGACAATTTGAAAACATTTTGTGTCTAATTCTCCATTCAAGAGTAACTTACAGTACTCGCGCTGTGTGAGACGTGCTGTGTGTGTGCTTCAGTGTCAGCGCTCAGAAACCAGACTGAACTGAGCTCTCTCTTCCATCTCCAAACTTATCCATATGCCTGCTCTTCTCTTAATCCTTCTCTCAAACTTTTAATAATACATTATAAATACAGTTCATGTACTCATCTTACCTCTGATCTCCAATTGTCCCTCCGTCACATTTTTGTCTCGTTTTTATTAGTTGACGTAAATGTCAATATTTTGAAATGACAAAAACTATGACTAAAATCTCTAGTTTTTGTTCGTTATCGTCTCGTTTTTGTCTGTGAAACTAAATGAACACTGATCTCCACACAGCCGACTCTTTGGCTCGCTCCATGTTGCTTACGCTCCAACTGTTCCAGCATGCGACACACGTGCTGCTAATGAATGACGCACGATCTGCTGCAACGCTGCGACCTATATTTACAGGAACTGGCTGCAACGGGGGAAGGAGAAAAAAACTGTATCGGCCCGTGGATCTGTTCATTTTTCAGATCCCTGATCCAGCTATTTCTTCAATATCAGGGCTGATATCCCATCCTAATATCGGATCGGTGCACCCCTACTAAATTGCGACCTATGCTCTCAACCTCAGATGCAGAAATGTTAATTTGTGCTCATACACAGTCTGGAGACGGGAAAACACTGCTGCTACCTTCAACAGACGAGAAAGAAAGTGCCTCCTCAGCCTCTTCAGGAATCTACCTGCTGTATAAGTGTAGAGGAGCAAGCCAAAGCTGATCGACACACTAATCGAGGGAGCGAGACCCAAAGGCACTGGAGACATCAGATTGTCACGAGTGTCTCGTATTGCTGTGATAGCCTCCTCTACCCCAGATGGTGCTATGACAAGGCTTGCAAACACTGGTATTTTACCATCTCCTATACAGCTTGAGAACAGATTTGAAGCACTAATGAATGTGGGTGAAGAATCCCCAAATGTGACTGAACACGGATCGTATGAGCCAGCAGCTAACATCACTACAAACAGGCGCTCAAGGACGAACAGACAGCGGCAGTCAGGACTCTGATAGTGGGAGACTCCGTTATCAGAAATATCAGAAGCAGGACTACAACTACTTGCTGTTTCCTCCAGCAGCAGGGAGCATCCTAATGAAGAACAAGACTCAAACTGCCCTCACAAAGCTGTACAATAATGCAAGGCACAAGTGGAAACTGAGCTTTCATCACAAGTGAAATATTGAGCAGCAATAACCAACTAGTGGTCCAGCCAAAAATTTGTTGAAAAGTATAATTTAATCTTTTTTTTGTTAGCTGACATTTTTTATTCATTGTAAGATTGTGATTTTTAACAATCATACAACAAATCAGTATCTAACTCATTAACTGATTGAACTGATTGATTTAAGGAGCAATGCCATCCGCAGCAGTCTCTTCTGTGTGCTTCAGACAAGGCCCTGAGGTCAGCCGGAGCCTGGCTCTGTGTCTTTATGATGTCTTCCTTTAGATCAGGATGCTCTGAGCAATCAACCGTGACAGTTATTGTATGAGATGTATATAAATCCGCTACGTGTGTTTCTCTCTGTACAGAGAGATCGGAGAGTTGGTTCTAGCTGGCTGTGAAGACCCATATTTGGAAATCCTGGTGCCTGAATCATCATCATCATCATCTCCTTCACCTTGAATTGTGCAAGGAATGTTTTTAATATGTCTAGGTTTGGACCAGTAAGAAAGGGACTAATGTATTTACACAAATATTGACCTTCGTATATATACTTATGTCTGTGCGATGTGAGCGGAGCAGCTACGAACTCATACGAGTATTGAAGCGGACTTCTGTGGATCAAACTACAAACCAGAAGATCTGAGCATATCACACCAGTCCCCAGGTCCTACACTGGCTTCCAGTTATTAAAGTACTTTTACTGGTTTATAACTCACTCAATGCCCTGGGACCACAATACATGGCAGACATGCTCACTGAATACAAACCAGAGCACTCAGATCGTTAGGACTGAATCAGTTAGAAATACCAAGGGCTCACGCTGAACAAGGGGTTTTAGTTATTATGCTTCCAGAAGAGATCAGATGTGCTGAAACAGTAGCTATGTCTGAATCTAGACTCAAAACTCATCTGTTCAGCTGTGCATTCACTGAATGAGTGCTGTGCTTCAAATGAGCCAAGGATCTTAACGAAGTGTTGAAGAATAAATCAACATCACACTCGACTCTAATCTTGGTCACTGTTGTTAAAGCAAAGAGAGAAACTAACTAGGCTACATGAAGTGTACAAATATCACGTGCTGAATCTGGGATCAAATACATAATAAAAGTCCCCGCACTGAATCACTGCGTTGTATTTCGAAGCATTTAATCGCACCTAAACCCACCTGTTAGTGTCTCGGTATGTTCTTCATGTTTGACGGCGGATGTGTGCTCGCTCTCCTCTCTAACAAACC
>JAUMHQ010000078.1:15661477-15672811 GCA_032361165.1 Enteromius paludinosus | reverse complement strand
GGGTCTCACAATATATTCTATATATATATATATATATATATATATAATATTATACTTCTTTAGTTTTTTTGATCAAATCGTTTGAGTGGCTGATTCAATGACTCACTCTTTAAAGAAAATTATTTGCTGCCACCTACTGGCATAACAGTGCAATCTAAAAAAATAGTAAGCAAAAAAATACATTAATTAACTAAACATCCCCACCACTAATGCAAAGACTCAGCACAAACACAGAAGTAGAATGATGCAAATTTAAGGACTGGAACTAACAATTATATGCCATAAATCTGATTTCTGACTTCATGAAGAAGATCGGCCCAAGTTTTGCACTTAAATGTTGTGCATTGGTACAATTATTTACTGTCCAAGAATGGTATTTAAATAAATGGCTGTTTTTCAAGTTTTGAACATGTTTATAAATTACCATCTCAAATTTAATTTGTCTGATGAAGAGGGAATCCCATTTCAACAAGTGTGAAGGTTTATGAACTTTTAAATTAAAGTAGTGATTTATGGTCCAATTGAAATGCAATTTGCATTTAAGGTCTAGTTTATGGCCACTGAAGCCCGTCAAGGCCATTAAATCTCGATAATGAGATTTGCATTATAAAATGAGGAGGATCGAATTCATGATGGCTGATCTAGGGAGAGATGTGAAATAAAGACCTTCACTCCCTTCTATCATTCCTGATCACATATTCAAGTTATTACAGGACCATTTCCAAAGTCAAAACTGTACAGTTAAGATTAAGGAGCCATTATACCAACAGCTACTCTGTGTATCTGCATGTGGAATTACAATTATAAAAACATGATTTTTCTTGCTCAGCTATCCATCGTTTTTTTTTTTTTTTTTTTTTTTGTCTCCTGCAGGCCCTGGTTTTAATTCTCATCTATTCCGCTTTCCATTTTGGTTTCCTTTATATGATTTCTGCTTTATGAGAAGACTGCATGACGGGCTCATGTTCATGACCTGAACAGTGCCATTTCTAGCCAGAGTCATCAGTGTTCTTTCATTAATGTAATTTCGGTAATGAATTCTGGGGGTGATCTCACAGTCAGAGCCAATCTAAGGCAGATGGTTTTCATGTTCTTTCTCCTGCCTAGCTTTTTAAATCAATATTAAGCCTTAATTCCCCATGTCTCATACTTTTTCCCTCATTATTGGAATCCCATAGCATGGATAGAATGAAATGGCCAATGCAAATGTCTCTAGCGATGAATTATGTTCAGCATTTAAATATGAAAAATGCTCTACGGAATGCAAAATCAATTTATGCTATTGTTATTTCTGATGAATGTGTTGAATAAGTACCGAGTGACATATGAATATTAGATAGCATTGGAAATGCTACTTAAGCTACTTGACTTAAGATGTGTATAAACCATAAACTCTTAAGGTATCAGGTTCATATGTGTGTGTGTGTATATATATACAGTGTGTACGAAAAGTATTCAGACCCCCTTAAATTTTCACTCTGTGTAATATTTCAGCCATTTGCTAAGTTCTTTTTCTTTTCCTCATTAATGTACACACAGCACCCCATACTGACAGAAAAACACAGAATTGTTGACATTTTTGCAGATTTATTAAAAAAGAAAAACTGAAATATCACTTCATTTTTGTTGTATTCGCTTGCCTACTTGTTAGCTTCCTGTTATAACATTACATAATCTACATGCTAATATAGCACCTCCTTTCTTTTTATCTATAAGGTCAGCTGATCAGGGTGTTGTATCTCTAATTTGTCCTGTAAATGAGCTGCTGACTATTACTCTAATGGACCTAAACAGAAGAAGCCCAGAACCCTGCAGAGGAAAGGACAAGCTAACTACTAATTTATAGAAGGGATTGCTTGTGTCTTGGATAATTATTTTTAATGTCACTCATTACAGCGTCACTGCGGGAGGAGAGCGATATCAACATTCCCGTTGCTTTGCTTGGACACAATACCATTACAACAATGTCTTTCAATTAACCTTTCCTCTATTTTGTAATCAGCTCTTTTTGCTGGCCAGGCAAGTGCTGGATTAGAGGAGAGTGACTCGGCATTAATGGACTTTGACATGGAGACAGAAAGATGGTGAGACAGAGACAGAGATTTGCAGGCTGAAGGCATTGCTTTTCCTCTATATCAAGCAATTACAGATATCTTGTATAAGAAATTCAAAGAGGAACCTTGAACACCCTGGATACAGACACACCAGTGATGCCAATATCTTCAAATATTTTCAACTCCATGATATGAAAAGCACATTAGAATATGAGAATCCCCTCCGTGCATAGAGCAATTGTTTACTTCCTCAGAAAAATAGCGGTTTGATGCAAACAGTCCCATTTCATTTGAAATCATTTTGCGATAAAAGCCTGAAGGGTCCTTGGAGGGATATGAAAAGAAAGCAAGCGAGACAATGTTCTCTCAAATCAGACTAGTGCGTTATCTACTGAATCTGAGAATGGGTATTATTCATAGGATGGTTATAAGAAGGATGAATCCTGGATCACATTAATGCAGTGAATTTCACAGTATGCCTCAGTGTTGTTGTCCAGGGATCCTGCCAGCATTACAAATTATCACACTGAACAGATGCCCAAAATGTGTGCACAAATAATGCCTGAATCCACGTTCATGTTCTCTGGCAAACCTACAGATGTGCATTATTATGCATTTTCCATACTAACTAGTCAAACTTATGAGGAAAGCATCTTTTTTCCTGTGGAATATAAAAGGAGATATCTTGCTAACACTTTATTTTACGGTACCATCTATTAGTTGCTTATTAGCATGCACAATAATAGAATATTATTAATTTATTAGTGGTAATTAAGCACATATTAATGCCTTATAAATGCCTTATTCTACATCCCTAATCCTACCCAATACCTACATTTACCAACTACCGCACTAACTATTAAGAATCGGCAAATTAAGAATTTATTGAGGGTATATTGAGGGTATTTATTAATAGTTAACAAGTGTTAATTTCTGTTTTGGTCAAATATATATTGGTAACACTTTTCAGAAAAAAATAAATAAATAAAATTAATCATTAATGATCTGCTCCAGTTATAATTTCTGTAAAAGGGAAATGTTGGTGTTTCACTGCCTTTAGTGTTCTTTTCTGCTAGAAACAGCAGTGAACTGTATAGGTATGTTTTTGCAGCTTTGACCAAATGTAGCCAGTGTCATGTATTTCAAAAAAGCCTTGGTTGGAGTAGAGAGAAAGTGAGGAGAGAGGATGTCTTCTGTTACTTTACCCATCCACAATACCTAAATAGATGTCCTTCCCACAGAGAGATGAAGTCATAGATTTTCAGAAGTTTGCTGGTGTCCTTTTCCTAATCTGATCAGCATGACTCCAGGTCATGATGCTTCAGACAGCTGGAATCAAATTATTGTCAGTTCCTATCACACTACTGCCCATCACCCCACTTCCTGTCACTCACGCACACACACACAGATGCCCTCTGTCTGTCTAAATAATGTAAGCACAAACAACTAGAGACTTGCCAGCTAAGTATTCAGTGTGTGTGCCCTTGTGTATCATCATGCTTCCTGACCTGGATTGCTAGAGAAAACAGAGCTCAGTCAATCAGCTGTTTAAAGCTCATTATTTCGAGAAGTATGTTGTTTCAACTAGTAAGCATGCTAAAAAAAATATTTTAAAGCTATATTGTATGGTATTGTTATGATTCCAGTCAGTGTTGCCCTGTCTAGTCATTTATGGACTGCCCCCTTGCTTTTTCCCACTGCTCTTGCCATTCCTGTTTACTGCCTTTAAAAAAAACCTGTGTTTGGATCCGGGCGTCTCAGTCCCCTTCGTTACAGGTATTTAGTTTAAAAATCTAATTTAGAGTTTGTTTGTTTTTTTTACTTCAGGATTGTTGTGTGTTATGAAATTGTACATGGAGCATTTGGGGAAAATGTTAATGTTAAGTTTGGCTAAAATAGTTGTAGACAAAAAAACAGATGGGAGGAAAGTGATATCTTGTTGGCTTTGCTACAAATTGTGCTGATTGCTTTTTTTCTTATCCATTCCTCTGTTTTTTTAGCCTACATGTGTCTGTTTCTATCAGGGTGGGGAAATTCCATTGATATGTGTGAGGTTGATGCCAGAGTTGATGAGTATGCTATTGTTCACACCATCAATACCAAGGGAGAGGAATCTGAGATTCTCAACAAACTCCACAGTGCTAATTACACAATACAGCTAAAATAAAAAGGTAAACAGACTTTTAATGTGTTATGGGCATAGCTCATACCAGAATGATAACTGATGACTTGAAGGAGAAGTTTAAGCAGTGTCTGTAGACACTAGAATCCTTGAGGAAAATGCCAATAAATGGTATGTTTTATCAATCCTTATGGAGACTGATATAACTGAATTTTTCAACTTCCAACGGCTGTATTACAGGAGAATACTCAGATGCTGAAGTATCTCCAAAGAAAATCTAAAACAACTGCTCAAATAATTTCAACTGAAAATAAAGTTGTTGGCCTCCTATCTGTCACGTTCCTCACAGTCTGCTGAGCCTGGACTAGTCCACTGATCCCAGCACAGTCACTCACACCCGCTCTCAGTCACCAGATGACTAATTGGATACACCTGAGATCATTTACCTATACCTGTTCAAAGCCTCATTCACCAGTAGCTCAACAGCTGAGCTCGAGGTAACACCACTACCAGTTTACCTTTGGTCTCCTGTATCCCATTTCTCTGCATGACCAGGATTCTCGGAGTCTTCACTAAGCCGTGTCTGCCTGCCCTCTGATTCACTCACCTGCGCCAAGCTCCTTTGATATGGGGACCCAAACTGTCGTAAGATACTTACCTTGAACGCTTACCTGTGTTAAAGGGGCCACGTACGATGATAGCGATTCAGAGATCGCCTGCCGGAAGACTCATTCACCTGCACCGAGCACCTTGGATGTAGTTATCCCACCTGTCGTAAGATACTTACCTAGAATACTAACCTGGAATGCTTACCTGTGTTAAAGGGGCCATGTACGAAGATAACGATCCGGAGATTTTGTACAAATGGAAACTCTGCTTTAAATACATTTATATTCTGTGCATGTGATAATAAATTAATTTGATATAATGCTTCTCCAAATGAGCTCTCAAGAAGCACCATGTAACCATCAGCTGGATGTGCCAGCTCAGGCCACTGGAGGGCAGTCCAGTGCACAGGACTCCTTTTGTGTGTTTGTCTCTGCTTCTCACTCCCGGACTTTTATCATGAACTCATGTACTCTTTTCTGTGTGCTCAACCCAGACTTTTATGTTGAAACCATTGTCACTACCCTTTTCACTTCCACCCGGATATCCTCCGGCATAAAAGTCGGTCAGTGTTAGTTGTTGTCACGGTTTATTGTCTGTGTTACTAGTTTATTCATGTTCCTAGCTTTAGCTATTCTACCTGTTGGATTATTCGTTGACGATTACTGCCTGGATCTGGACTTTCCCTCTGTCTCTCCCCAAGGACCCTGTTTAACGGTATTTTGACCTTTTGCCTAGTTTACTACTCTGCCTCATCTTATGCCTCCGTTAACGTTGTCTGCCGGCACTTTATTATGGCTGTCCTGACCTTGAGCCTTCATTAAAACCTGTTTTTGCATTTGAACTTGTACGCATCCCGTCTCTCTATCGTAACAGAATGAACCGTCGAATAGAGTTCAGCATTGTACTTTAATATCACCGACTCGTTTGTGCTCGCTCTTCCAGCTCGGACGCCAGATTGAGAATTATGTTGAAAACTTTATTTCTATTAGTCACCATGTCAATGCCGAGGAACATTTTATTAAGGATTGCTTCATGTGTGGCTTGGACTTTGATGTGCTTAATCAAGTACATTATGAGGACCCGAGCTGGTCACTTAAGCAGCTCACAGATCATGTACTGTCTATTTGCGGTTCCTCTTTCACCGTTGGGGAGGTGGAAGGGGACGATCGCATATGCGGCTCAGGACGGAGTGATCGCCGCGTCGCGAGCACCAAGTTAATCTGTGGTTCGGCAGTCACATGGCTATCCGGCGGGGACCGCCCCTGCGTTCGTTACGCTCCGCCGGACCACAAGAGCGTTGGTTTCAGTTTCGTTTGCATGACCCGGACCGCCGTGCAAAGCTCCTGCTATGCCTGTTTCACCTCCAGCGATCACATCACGGGACGAGGCGAGGAAGATTCAGAGTATCTTCCAGCTCACCTTCAAGATGGACGCCGAAGAGGAGATGCACGCCGATCGCGAAAAGCAACCCAAAATGGCGGGCATTCACGAGACGCAGCACAAAATGGTGGCCGATCGCGAGACTCCTTCTACTATGGAGGAGCAGCTACCCAGTCTTTTGCATCCTGACTCTGTGCAGCCCTGCCAGTCCTCGCAGGTTCCAGTATCTGTTTTGCAGCCAGGAGAGCTGCTCTCAGCAAACCCTGTGGTTACCAGTTGGCAATTGACGGGTACCAGCCCTGTTTCACAGTGTGGCAAACCATGTAAAGCTCTATTGGTCCCGGTTTCTCAGCCTAGGAGTTTCCAGTCCAGTCAGCTCCAGTTATACAGCCAGGGGTGCTGTTCCAAGCCCAGTCAGTTCAGGTTTCACAGCTCGAGGAGCTGTCCCCCGTCCTAGCAACCCACGAAACGCTAGCGACGCGGTTCAGTCAGGTACCGAACGACAGCTAGGGGAGTCGTCTACCCTGCTGGTGGTTCCCGAGATGCCCACAGAGGGCGCTGTTCCCATCGCTCAGCGCGAGTGATGACCAGTTGAGCGCAGGGCTACAGCTAAGGGAGCTGCAGTTCCTGATCCACTCACAGGGGCGTCAATTCTGCGCCACGGCACGAGGACTCGTGTGTTACCCAGTCTGCCCCGGTTATGCAGCCTGATGTGCTGCAAAAGGTCCTCACGATTTCTGACCAGTCAGTAACAGGTCCCAGTCCTGTGGCACGATACGAGGGGTCGTGTTCAGCCCAGCCGGTCCCAGTCTCACAGCCAGACGAGCTGTTGAAGGCCCTCAAGGTATCCAGCCATTTGCTAACGGGTTTTAACCCTGTAACACAATATGAGGGGTCATGTCATGTCCAGTCTGTCCAGTCTGTGCGCTGTATGTGGAGAATAATGCACATGTTATGGAGCCAACAAGACGCGAGACGCTAGAATCCATTTGCAACAGGGAGAGACAGCAACCTAGGCTCAATGGAAATATGTGCTTCTTCATACATTTCCGCAATACAAATCGCTGCAGTTTGCCGTTGAAATGAATACTAGAGGAAGTAAAACTACCACAACCTTTATTCCTTTTCAGACAA
The DNA here is from genome assembly GCA_032361165.1 of Enteromius paludinosus. NCBI lineage: Eukaryota > Metazoa > Chordata > Actinopteri > Cypriniformes > Cyprinidae > Enteromius > Enteromius paludinosus. Next base: position 15,665,512 of record JAUMHQ010000078.1, on the reverse strand, counting down.
AAGTATGGTTTACAGGTAAATTTTTTATTAATAAAGGCTAATTTTCACACAGTTAGTTGCAGAATGTTATTTTATAACTACAAAACATTTTTAACATCCCGCACGATTTGAAAACTCATACTTTGAATGTTGTGGTCCAAAAATACAACTTCATGGCCCGGTTTCACAGAAAAGGCTTTTACCTAAACCAAAATTAGGCCATAGTTCAATTAGGACATTTAAGTAATTTTTATAAATATGCCTTAGAAAAAAACATTATTGAAATGCATCTTAAGAAAAAACAAAGGCACTCACATGTTTTAAGATCGGTCAGTGAAGTTTCCTTTCATTTAAAGTGCCCCTATTATGCTTTTTCAAACATGATCGTTCATGCAGTGTGTCATGTAGCTGTATGTGAACATAAACTATCTGCAAAGTTGTGACGCCGACAGTGCATGATAAATAAAGTTATTGTCTATCAACCAAAGAGTCGGCTCACATTCGCCTAAACGAGTCGTCAGCAATTGGAATTTGAGAGTCATTTGTTTTATATGCCTTTCTGAAAGATGAATCTACAAATAATTAGTTATTAACATCCATTTTCAACAACACCCTAAGCAGTACAATCTCTTGTTGTGTTCGCGTCATTTTACTGGTTACTGCTTTTCCAATCTTGGAGTACAACGCGATATTCACCAAACGCTTGGTCTTAAAAGATAGATCAGTGTCCAGTTTATTTGGACCGGCTTGCTCCTCTGAACTACTTCCTGTAAGTAAGATTAATAATTGATGATTGTATTTTCTAGCGATTGTTCAAAACAAGTATTTGTGTACGTTGTGCTTTGTAACAACCCTGCAGATGTCCTGGTCACCAGCTAGCTTGCGTTTCTGTAGTTCTTTTGTTCAGCTGTGGGCCTAATGCAGTCTAATACTGCAATTGATGCAGCTTGACTGTCTGTCTGTCTCATCATTAGTTTAAGGCCCCGTTTACACGAAGTGAAGATGCAGGTATTTCCCTGCAGTTTGGTTATGCGGCAGAAAATGTTTAACGTCATGTGAGCGCCCTATTTACATAGGTTTGGCATAGTTATTATCGCGCTCAATGGCGTATTTATGGGGGAGGAAATATTCATTTCTCTAAATACCCGGCTATGTGTAAATGTGGCCGATAAAAGTAATGATAAACAATGGCTTAATACACTGCATGCATTATACAATGCTGAAGTTCACTACGCAGAGGTATACTTAAAATGGCATAATAGGTGCACTGGAAAACAGCTAAGATTTACATTTTAGTGTAGGATTAGGCTTAAGCCTCGTCTGTGAACCTGGAGGTATATGTATCAGTTTTCTAAGTCAGTAAGTTTACTCGTAGCTCCCATGATACATGGTGAAAAGCACTGGTTCAAATCCCATTTAAAACAGTTTTACAATCAGCATAAGTAAGTAAAAGTAGCAGACATCATCAGCGAATATGTTTTTAGTTTACTTTTGCTTTTATTAACACTGCAGGTAGGTTTAGTGCCACTCTCTGAACATTTCACTTAGAAACTGCAACGAACCGTGCAGTAAGGTACATAATTACGGGGTTGCAGTAGTTCCAATGAGTATTGGGTTGATAAACAAAGGGCACGATTAAAAAGATCCCCAAAAACTAAGGCAAAAGTTCAAAGCACAGGAGACACAGGCAAGGCAAGACTAGGATAAACTAGGGAAATAACTCTGGGCTCATTAATGTAGCTATTGCTGAACAGTGATATGTGCTAGACCAGTGGTTCTCAAACCACTGCATATTTTGTATGTCTCTGTTATTTAACACACCTGATTCAACTAATCAGCTCATTAGTAGAGTCTGCAATACCTGAACTGGATGTGGCCTATGAGGAAGTCATATAAAATGTGTGGTTGTTGTGGGTCCCCAGGACAGGTTTGGGAACCACTGAGATAGACAATAACAATTTAAAGCAGTATTACACTTATTGTTTTTATGCTTTAACGCTTTTTCATCTTTGACCCACATGTATGTACAAAATAGGCTTGTCCCCCCAAAAAGTCTGCTGAAAGTGTGTTATGTGTGTTACTGTCATTGAGATGTCCTTGTGTGCAAATAAAATAAAAATTGTGTAATGATAAATGGCTATTTGGCACATTTTCAGCCAGCCACATTAGTTCAGCTCTATAATACAGTATAATAAGCCCACTCTGCCTTTAGACAACGTTTTATTCTGTATCATCTGTTTGTGGTCAGGATTTGTGCAGTTACACAAAAAAAATGGATTTAGGAGGGAGTGAAGGTTTTTAATGTAATAGATTGTTGTGATGAGTGTGAATGTGATAGCGCTGATATCTACACTGGTGCATTCAGGATGCCTGAGAGGAAATGAATCAAAAGATGGAAGCCATGTAAAGAGACGTTATTTTCACTTCTCAAGGAAAATGTGAGAGATATGATGGTGCTTCAGTGTAAAGGATAATTGGGAAGAGGTTTATAGGCCATTTGTGACGGGAAGGAGTGTATCCACTTAAATGTTTCATACAATTACAAAAATAAAACCTCTTTTCTCCCACAGTTCAAGGTTAGTACAATGGTGGTGTAAGCATTGTATAAATTTGACAGAACATAATTTTGCCTTATTCAGTACTGTCATGCCCAGCTGGAGCTGCCAGCTAAAGACTGTTGATGGCACTCCAGCTCTCTATGAACTCTATGCGTTTTTGTGTCTGTTTTCATATCCGGACTCCATTTCCCAGAATGCACCTTTACCCCACAGCTGTTGCTAGGTTCAATCATTCAATCAGTACCACCTGTATAAATACTAGTCTGTCTGGTTGCTGATCATTGTGTATGGCTTGTCCTACCCTTGTAAGCGTTTTCCCGCTCCAGTGTCTTCGTTGTTTGATTCCGTTGCCCTGTTTCGCCTGTTTCTTGTTTACGATTTTCATCTGTTCTCCTGGATATTGTTTGTACACCCTATGGACTGTGTTTGCCGGTATTTGACCTTTGCTGTTTTGACTCTGAGCTAATAAAACCCTTCTCTTGCATTTGAACCCCAACGCCTCTTCATTGATCATGACAAGTACCTCTAAAACACTTCATCTTAAGATAATTTTTTCCAAATCACAGGCATTTGGGTAGTTGACGGATAAAAATCAGACTATGATATGACAGCAAAAATGTGAAAAAAGAAAATAATCTTAGAGGATCAATCAAAGGATTTCTTTTTTCTATTTTTTTCTGTCACACCATAAGATACACTGATATGTCATTTACAGATTCCTAAGTTAGGAAGTAATTAGATTTAAATCATATTTTTAGCAGGTTGTGTGTATGATGCAAGTATTTAATCAAGAATGTAATCAAAGCTAGCCTAAAAATATATTTTGAGTCCATAACAACAGCAGTAGTAGCTGTCAGGATACAGCCAAGCATTGTCTATCTGTATGAATTACTGACCCCAAGATTAGATTGTCTTTCAATTTACTGCACAGACTTCTATTGCAAGCATTACTTGCTGAACAGGAATCATGCTCAAGCTAATAGAGAAAGCAACTAGATTCACACAGTACGCATCTGTATGTATTTGCATTGTGGCATTTAAGCTATTCTATTCATTGTTTCTGGATGCTGATGAAGCTGAATGTGCAGTTTACATGTTACCTTGAACAGTAGCTCGATGGTTAAATGGGATGGCATTGTAATGACCATAATACAACACAATAGATGACCGGTATCTATTGTGTTGAATATTGCATTATATTCCACCGATTGGCAATAGCAAGTCTATACTTAACCTGCCAAAACTGTTCAGAGATTTGACTGAAATGTCATGAAACTCTCAAGAAAGTCTAGATGGTGCAGACTGATTGGTTCTCTTACCTACATCTGCTAGCAATCATGTGTGTTAATAAACTGACGGGCCTCTGACCTTCCACCTCCCCAGCTCCACCTGTCTCAATCAGCTATAGGATGACTGTACAGTATCGCTGCGTCCGAAATCGCATACTGCTTAAGTAGGTACTACATTTAAAGCCGAACGTACTACCCGACCGTTAAAA
>JAUMHQ010000078.1:15642430-15652464 GCA_032361165.1 Enteromius paludinosus | reverse complement strand
TTATGAATTATTTTATTTTATTATTATTATCCTTAAAGAAAAAAAAAACATGTTTTTTTTGTTATATATATATATATATATTCAGGTGACCATTTTTCTGAATGTATTCCTTAAACACTGTCCTTTAATTATCAGACCTGATGAGTATAGGCTTAGTCATAAATTCTACATCTAATTCAGCCACAATTAACAGACCTGCCACGTCAACTACCAACTAGTTGGATTAAAAACCAACAAAGAAACCAGAGGAAGTTGAGCAGCTATTGAGAGCTCTTGCAGCTTTTTCATTTTCATGCGCATGCCAGAATGAACATAAAGATGAAAAGTATCAACGTGAGGTCATGCTAGCCTTTTCTTTTATTTTATTGATGATGGCACAGAGCCCGAAAAAGGTCAGTAAAGAGCATGCGAGAAGAAAACAACCGGTGCGATTTGAATTAAAAGGCAGAAATGAAAATGAAACAAACATATTGCATATTATAACCTTAATCTATACCAAGAAAATGTCAAACACAGTATCTTCTTACTTTAGTAAACTTATACATAATGCATATACTGCTTCATCAGCACAATTTATTGGCCTGATGACTTTTCTGTGAAGCGGATCTATAAAGTTCTCATCTCATGTGTTCTAGAGCATATAAAAGGTTGAAGGAAATTAAATGGCAAAGCCTGCAGGATCAATAAACACATTGTTTGCCGCTGTTCGCTCATCTGCCGAGAGCTGTCCTGTAGGCTAAAGCGCTCACATGTATAATGACTCAGACTTTTTCTAGGTTGTTAAATCCAGAAGACCCGTTTTTGAATGAGAAAGCACTGGCCAAATTTTCTGCTTAATTAAATTTAACATCCACTCATCCTCACATGAGAAAAAAGGCTGAGACATAATAAAAAAAAGAGAGCGGAAAGCAAAAGATGAGAGCTCATGAAAATTTACAGCATGATATTTCAGCTCATACTACGCTATTTGCCATTTACGCTCACCTTGTTGAGTTGTTACAAAGGTTTTAGCATCAGCGGGCAATTCAGAATCAAGGAAATGCAGAGAAATGGATCTGTGTTTGCACAATGATCAGAGGACTTTTATTTTCTGGGGAAGAATGCAGCATGGGATAGGGCTTAGAAATCTAATTTTATTGATTATGATTAGTGGTAATTGAGTAGGAAGGTGGGTCGTTTTGATTAAAGCGAGATTGCTCCAGAATGTCATCCAGTAAGAGTAAGAAATTTCCCTCAAGCTAAAAAAAACATTATTACAATCCGATTGCGATGAGAGTTAATTCCCGCTGCAATCGCAAGGCTTTCAATGCATGAGCCACTTCAGAAATTAAGTTGTTTTAGAGATTTATTTAATTTGCCTTCAATTAAGGATTCATCTATCAAGTGAAACCTGTAAATTCGAGAAAATGTAAGCTGGGGTAATTTAGTTTATTTGATTTAATACCTCAAACAGGCTCTACAAGATTTCCCAGTTGAAAGCTTGATGCTTTGAAATTCAAGCTCCTCCACTCAACAAAGTGTATTATTTTATTTTAGTTTATTTTATTTAACATTTAAACATGTTTTCTAACCCAATCATATATAATATCTATAAAAATTCAACTGACAAAATAATATATATATATATGTATATACAGTACAGGCCAAAAGTTTGGACACAGCTTCTCATTCAATGTGTTTTCTTTATTTTCATAACCATTTACATTGGTAGATTCTCACTGAAGGCAACAAAACTATGAATGAACACATGTGGAGTTATGGGTCTGCTGCTAGAGGGTCTGCTGCTAGAACTCTGTGTGGCATTTATCTGGTCTCAGATCTGAGCTGCTGTTAACTTGTGATTTCTGAGGCTGGTGACTCGGATGAACTTGTCTTCAGAAGCAGAGATTACTCTTGGTCTTCCTTTCCTGTGTCGGTCCTCATGTGGGCCAGTTTTGTTGTTTTGACTGACTGACCTTCATTTCTTAAGTAATGATGGCTACTCCTTTTTCTTTAGTTAGCTGATTGGTTCTTACCATAATATGAATTTTAACAGTCTGGTGCAGTCTCAACAACCTGGAGCTCAACACGCTCAAAACGGTGGAGATGATAGTGGACTTCAGGAGGAACCCCCCTGCTCTCCCCCCACTCACCATCATGGACAGGTCATTCAGGTTCCTGGGGACCATCATCTCCCAGGACCTGAAGTGGGACACTCATGTTGAATCTGTTGCCAAAAAGGCCCAACTGTTGCCATCTGGTCGGCGATACAGAGCAACAAATACCAGGACACTCAGACACAAGAACAGTTTCTTTCCCCAGGCAATCTACCTCATGAACAGTCAATAGTTCTCCCACTGTGCAATAAAAATATGTGCAATAACAAATGTCTATTTTTATCACCCTACAGGATAGTACATTCTTCATCTTCGTATCATTTCTAGCCATAGTTTATTTTTTTATACTATTTCTATTTAATCCATGGCACACATGTACATACAATCCACATTTTATTTATTTACATTTATTATTGTGTTTTTTGATTTTATTCTTCGTTGTGTTGTTGTTGTCTTTGTGTACTGGTAGCTGGGACACCAAAACAAATTCCTTGTATGTGCAAGTATACTTGGCAATAAAGCTCTTTCTGATCCTGATTTATTCTTCTTTCTCTTCGGCTCTCATGGCAGTCCCCTGGAGAATGGCAACTCAAGGCCCAATTACGCTTTTCCCCCAGTGAGCCTCCTTGCACAGACCGTGTACGGCAGACCTTTCCGGCCTTCCAGCAGCCGTGATTAACACCATCTCTCAGTCTAGGGCCCCCTCAACAAGGCAGGCCTATGCTCTGAGATGGGGTCTGATCATCGACTGGTGCTCCTCTCGCAGAGAGAACCCACAAAGATGCCCGATTGCAGTTGTGCTTTCCTTCCTGCAGGAGAAGTTGGAGGGCAGGCTGTACCCTTCGACTCTCAAAGTGTATGTTGCTGCCATAGCCGCATACCACGATGCAGCGGATTGTGCATCCCTCTGGAAGCACCAACTCATCGTAAGGTTCCTCAGAGGTGTGCGTCGGGTTAATCCCCCGAGAACGCCCTCGGTACCCTCTTGGGACCTTGTTGTCGCCTTACAGGGCCTGCGGCAAGCTACTTTTGATCCTTTAGCATAAATTGAGATAAAAGACAGCACTCCTGATATCTTTGGCCTCCATCAAGAGGGTAGGGTAACTACAGGCCTTCTCTGTCGACAAAGAGTTCGGCCCGGCTGATTCTCACATTATCCTGAGACCCTGGATCGGCTACGTGCCCAAGGTTCCTACCACACTCTTCCGAGATCAGGTAGTGAACCTGCAAGCTTTACCCCAGGAGGAGGTAGACCCAGCCTTAAAGTTGCTGTGTCCAGTACGCGCAGTGCGCCTCTACATTGACCGCAGCTCTTCATCTGCTATGGAGGTCAGCAGAAAGGGAATGCTGTCTCCAAACAGAGGCTGGCCCATTGGGTGGTTGATGCCACCTCCTTGTCTTATTTATACCAGGGAGAGCCGTGCCCCTTAGGTCTGAGAGCCCACTCCACAAGGAGTGTTGCCTCCACCTATGCGTTGGCTCACGGTGCCTCTCTGCAAGGCTCAGGCTAAGCGACACCCAACACCTTCGCCAGGTTCTATGACCTTAGCGAAGAGGCTGTGTCCTCCTGTGTCTTAAATCAGACAAGCAGATAGCGGGAGGTCGGCTGGTGTCGGCTTGCTGCGCTATTCCCACGGGATCCATGTGCTTTCTCTTAAAGGTTCCCCCTTGCCAAGGCGAACACGTCTCCTAGAGTGAAATAGCTCCAGCTGTGCTCCTACTGGGTCTCCTTCACCCAGTAGGTTATGGCTACAAAAACCTTGTGTTCCACAGTCAGCCAGAAGGCTGTGTTTTCCTTCACTTATATTCATATCTTATTAATATAGTGTATTCCTTGAATTTCACATGTAAGAACTGTGTTTATGCTTCATGCCTCTGTCCTCAACCCATGCTTCAGTTCATCTGACATCCCTGCGGGGTCCCTAATTGGCACCCAGGGCATTGGGAAGGTTACGTGCAGACTCTCCTGCTGACACGCTTGCCTGTCGGCACCGGGTTCTCTGGGTAACGCGGCCTCAGGGTCTTGGCCTTTTCCTCGGGTCTGTTCCCATATGTAACGTCGGAGTGACTTGACTGAAGGGGAACATCTAAGGTTATGTAGAGATGTTACATCCCCTTGCCACGATACTGGATCGCGCTGACGCCGGCTCGGCTTCTCAGCGAAAACCTGCAAGTGCATTACATCCGTGCCCTCTTATATTCACGTAGTGATAAGGTGCACCTGGCTATAATTAAATGCACGCCAATATTCATTGGCCTTTTCTTATTACACAAAGGCGATTGGTCTCTCATGTGAGTTCCCATATGTAATGTCTCTGTTCCCTCCTTCAGGAAAGTGGGTTACCTACGTAACCTTAGACTTAGACGTTTTGTTTTGTTTTTTGAATGTGCTTAAACATAACATGTTCCTGATATTTGATGATTTATTGATTTGTTTGTTTTTAGTTTATGACACAAATCTTCCCTACTTTGGGACACCAATGGATATTCTATATAAAAATGATAAAACAATAGAATAAGGGAAATTATGTAAGCAAACCATATAATGCACTTATAGTTTATACACACTGAAGAAACTATTTAAGGCAGACTATAAAATAGAAAACCAGAAAGGGAAGAAGAGATATAATACACATAATAGCATGCATGAATGAAAAAATACATAAAACCTCATCACCTCTCAAGTAGAGAAGCATTTGAAACATGGTGATGCAGCATTGTGTTTGGGGATGGTTGTTTACAACAGAGACTGGGGAATTCATCGAGATAGAAGGAAGAATTGATGGATGCTGAAAAAACCTGGAGGAAATAGCGCTGCAGTCCCATGAGCGTGTGCACTTGGAAAACCATTCATCTTCCAGCAGAGCAGCCACATACAGCTAAAGTCGCTATGGAGTGGCTTAAAATCAAAGAGGTTAACATCCTATACTGACCCAGTCAAAACCCACACCTCAGTCCAATTGATTGACCTTAGAAATTGTTGTTCATAAATAGTCCCCTTCCAAATTGCTAAAAGCATTTCTCTCAAGACAAAAATAAATAAATAAATAAATAAAACAGGTGAGTAAATGCCACAGATGTTAATCAAAGGAGAGCTTATTATTATTATTATTTGTAGTAGTAGTAGTAGTATCATCATCATCATCATCATCATCATCATCATCATCATCATTATTATTATTATTTGAGGCTGTAAGCAACCACATAAAATAATGCACCAGGCAAACAAACAAATGCATATATTTCAAAATATTCAAAAGCGGCTAAAATGTATTTTGTATACAGATGTTTGGATATTGTAATGATCAAGCTGGATGTGCCAGCTCAGGCTCTTTGTGTTTCTGTCTCTGTTTTCATGTCTGGACCTTTTTCAATGAACTCATGTCTCCGCCCATCTTGTTCGTTGTTATGGTTTTTCATTCATGTCTTCGCCGATCTCGTTCGTTGTCATATTGTTTCATTCAGGTCTCCACCCTCCTTGTCTGTCGTTATGGTTCTTCATTGATATCTCCACCCAGTAACCAATTATCATATGTATTTAAATCCCCGTATGTCTCTGTGTTATCGAGGTTCATTGTACTGTCATTTGGAGTGTTAGTTTGGAGTTTACCCTTGTTTGCGTTCTTTGTTTCCTTGAGTTTCCCCGTTCTGGATTTTCCCATGTCGACCTCGCCCGTTCCCGGACTCTCGCTCTAGTCTTGCCCCTCTGGATTCTGTTCGCCTCTCGCCTGACTCACGCACAGACTTTTACTCTATATTGCCTAGCCTCTGATATTTATGATTGCCGGTGGTGACCCTGTCTATCAGCTTTGCATTTGAATCCACACGCCTCCTCGTCTCCATATTGTGTCAGATATATATTTGCACACCTTTTATTCTTTTTTATACTACGGGGCCGTTGAATGCTTGAATCTGATTGGCTGACGAACGTTCTGAGGTGTGCAATTATTTTCAGGGAAACGCACAGCGATTGTAGTTCCAGGCAGCTCTCTTGACTGCACTACAGTTCCATATCACTTCGCATAGTTAACTGTAATAACTAGGGATGTGGCCAATCTATAATGCGCGTTTTGTCAGTAAACACTGTCCTGTAATCAGCGATAAATGCAATCAGGTGCATGATTTCACATTGAGCCATATATACTACACACGGCCATTGTTTACTGACGAGCTGGGCAAATCCACGCTGACAATGAACATGGTTTTGCGCAGCTCGTCAGTGAACAACGTGTATAGTATATACGGCTCAATATCAAATCTCTCTCTCTCTCTCCCTGTTTCATTTCTCTGTGTCACTGTCTCTCTCGCTCTCTTTCTAATAACTTCATTATTAACTGCATTAGTCTGCTATCACTCAGCTTCGCGTTGTGGCTGCATCACCACCTCGGGTGTGCATTATTTTTCTAATAATTCAACGGCCCGTCGTCAATTATTCCTTACTTATTTTAGTTATGACATCATATTTTATCCAAATATTTTTTCAGTGAAAAGAAAAACTTATACAAAAGCATCCGGTCGGCCTTGTTGGCCTCATTCTCTGCTATTTTAACCCCTGCAAGTCTTCATAATGTGCACCTGTACATCCCTCTCCAGATTTATAACAGAGGATTTTCTCATCCGCAACTGACTGTACAAATCCAGCCTTTTATACTGACATCATTATTTTTCCACTCTGTCAGTTTTACAAGACAGAATTAGGAACACTGGGCCAGTCCACCTGCAGAATGATGCAAATGAAGGAGAGAGAGGCGGGAACGATTGAAAAAAAAATCTGAATGTGAGCCAGGCCACAGGTGTTTCTTTGTTAAAACTCATTAGCGATGAAACAACTGATAATTAAAGGAATAGTTCACCCAAAAATGAAAATTCTGTCATCATTTGCTCACCCTCCAGTAGTTCTAAACCTGTATGAATTTCTATTTTCTGCTGAACACAAAGGAAGATATTGTGAAGAAAGTTTGTACCCGGGCTGTTTTGGTCACCGCTGACATCCATAGTAGGAAAATAATATTATAGGACGCAACGATGACCCAAAACAGCCTGGTTACAAACTTTCTTTAAAATATCTTCCTTTGTGTTCAGCAGGACAAAGAAAGTCATACAGGCTTGGAACTACTTGAGGGTAAATAAATGATAACAGAGCTCGTATCTTAAGAGTTTTTGTTCATATTTTAGATTTCAGTGTTCACTTAATGAAGTCACGTTGTTAACTGTTTTTGTAATTGTATTTGTTTCTTATTATTCATACATTTTGTTTTTGTTTATTAGTTTTAGTTTCTTTAGTTTGAATTATTTAAGTACCAGTACTTCAGCTACAAATAAAAAATTCAATCCGTGTGATTACTTGCCAACTATCTGGAAAAAGCAAGTTTATATAAATTTCAGTTATTTCTTTTTTCCAAGTTTTTATTGCTTTAGCTTAAGTTGTAAGTTTTCGTTGACAACTCTGACTGAATGAACATTGCTTTATTTTGCTCTGTTTATCTCCGATTTACAGTTTTGTGGAATAACTAAATAAAAGAAGCAAGTCTTCTAACATATGCAGTGCCTCATGAATTTCTATTAGGCCACTTTGACAAAATCCCATGTAATCGTGCAACAAAACGTTGATCCGTGCTGTCTCTTGTAGCACCGTCCATGATCTTCTTAAACTCCAGGCTCTGACAGAAGAAGTCTTGCATTTCTTGTGGTAATCGGATCATTTTTCCCGTTAATCCATGCGTCCAGTGCACATAATCGGCCTAATGATTTCATGCGGTTTGGATGGGTTTGGGTGTCTAGTGCACTTTTTTTTTTATTGCCCTGTCCTTTGACCCCTGAAGGTTGATGATGGCACTGCAGTGGACATGTGTTTCTTTGTGCTTTGGAAGCATCAGAGAGAGAAACAATTCTTCTATGATGAAAATAAAGGAGTGTGGCGAGGAATAAATGTGAAATGCAATATAATAAATACATGTTTACATTACATTACATTACATTATCATTAACATGTACGATAAGAATTAGGCTCTCATGTGAGACTTTTAGGAGCAATATTTTGTATGGCTACTAAGTAGGCAAGTTGAAAGTAGTTCTACTAAAATTATTATCAATTAAAATGTTTATTCTCATGATATGCATCGCAGTTTATTTGTAGAAATAAATTCTATTAGGTTTGTTTTTATTTAGGCTTTTTTTCGCCCGTTTCTTGAAATGTGATCTTTAAACATTCCAGCAGAGGGTGCCAGAGTTCAGGAAAAGAGCTAAATTTATATCATTGATTTTGACAAAGAGATTGGGTTGCTATCCATGGGTCAAAGGCGGTAAGATGTCTGCATCCAAAATAAATAAATGAATAAAAAAAAGTGAGTTTGTGTCCATAGAGAGCACATTAAATGTAAGTAAAGTGTCTACTTTTAAGGCTTCAAATAAGTGTTTGGAGATTAAAACGTCAAAATTTGGTTGAAATAATGTTACTCTGTCATTCAGTGTATAACAATATGTATGTAAAAATTCAAACAACATATTAAATATATATATAAAAGAATAAGGAAATATTTTATTGTTTAAAAAAATTCAAAAATAAATCTTGAGCGAAACATAGGATAATTGTAATAATAATAGGAAAAAGTTGAAAATCACAACTGATTAGTATTTGGGATGAAAGTAATTCATCTTTTAATGTCATAAACTGATTTTTGTGTAAATATGCCTGACAAGATTGTTACACTGAATGACATTTAGTTAGTGAATTTAATAAATCAGGGTAAAATGTGTAATATTTATTTTTGGCTCAGAAAAACTAAAACATTTATTGCAATTAATTTAAACAGAAAACCTTTATTTTGTGTGTGTGGAAAAACAACAATTTAAAACAGTATTACACTTATTGTTTTTAAGGTTAAACCCTTTTTTTGCCTTTCACCTGCATGCAAAAACAATTATTCATGTAATAATTATAATAATAAATAATTAAAAAAGACACAATGTACTGTATTAAAATGAAATGATTTTCTATATTAAAAAATATTTAGGTTTAAATTGTGCTCTGCAATGGGTTAGGTTTTAGGGTTAACAGAAATGTCAATAAAATAATAAAATGTCCCGTTTATTTTATTTTTTTTAACTCTAAAACATTTGGGTTTACTGGAAATTTCAGCTTTTAATCATATGGGGCATTTATCAAGAAATACCTGTCTTAAGAACACGGTCACCCAAAAAAGAAAAATGTGGAGTGGAGTGATTTGTTAATGTAAAATGGGCAAAATGTAAAATAAAACAATGGAGGAAAAAAATAAATATTTTACAGAGTAAGTGGAAGAGACTGTTGGCTTGAAGAACAAACTGTTCAGAAACATATAACAAAAAGGACAAGTCCAGCAGAACTGGACTAAAACTTTATTGCAGGGACACGACTGGTAAAGTACACAAAGAGTAAATCAGAGAAAGCTTTTTTTAAATAGCAGATGATCCTGGTAGCTGAGTAATCTGGGTGATGTCATTGACTGCTGTTTCTGTTAGATAGGAAGCAATTATGGTTTATGGACATAAGACTATCATCTGCATTAATTTTAGAGGACATAATGGCTGAAGCCCAGCGTTTATAACCATGCTGTGAGAGGAAAGTAAACATTTGAAGTCACCCCACCCTGTAAATAAATATTACATGTCCTTGTTTAGAAAGTAAAGGACTCCGTCACCTATGTAAGACACGCACATACTTTATATCTCAAATTTTGTGTGCTTTTTTAAGATTATGCTAGATTGTTATGATAATTACATTTGTCAGTTCCTTTTTCAACACTTTCTCAGAAGCTTACAGGTAAAACGCATTCTAAAGATTATCTCTGAACATTATAATCAGCTGTATACTCGCATTGATGACCAAGATGGCGGCGCGTACACATCGCGAGGCTCAGCGTCTCTCCAGTTTCTGCAATTTTGCAGTATTATTCTTGC
>JAUMHQ010000078.1:15623955-15635390 GCA_032361165.1 Enteromius paludinosus | reverse complement strand
TGGCAGTCTGGTAGTCATTTAATGGAAGTGGATGGGCACCAAACCTAGCACCACCTTTCAAAGTAAAAAAAAACATTTACAGACAAATCCAGATTACACCCCGCGGCTCGTGACGATACATTGATGTCTTATTACACGAAACGATCAGTTGTTGTGAGAATCTGAACAATAATATATCATTTTTTACCTCTGATAGACAACCATGTCCAAACCGTGCTCAGCATGAGCACGTTCCGTGTGTATGTGCTTTGGCGTAGGATACACAAACCTTGGAAGTTATCTGTTGTGAACTCGCGCTTTGGATACACAAACGCTGGAACGCTGGAAGTGATCTGTTGTGAACAGTGTTTGCGTATCCTACGCCAAAGCGCGAGCCCGAGATGGTCGAGACGGTGCCACATGGGTTTCTAAACTGCCTATCCTCTTAAGCAAATCACGATAGCCCATCCTTCTTTTGTGTGAGAAATGACACCGTCTTGCCTTGTGTCCCATCCTTCGACAAGCAAAATCAACACATTTCTGATCTTTTTTTTCTACCTTTCTCCAAGCAATGCCTTGCTATGTTACCATATTTCCCACACGCATAACAAAGAGTAACACCTTCCGAATTTACTTCTACAATTTGCCTTTTTCTCTGATGGAAATCATTTGAAATTCTAGAAATGGAAATTTACAGCTACATGAAGAGCAATGGCTTCTCGCATGTGTGAACTACTCTGTGCAATTAATGCAGACTTTAAGTTTTGTTTAGTTGCATTGGGCAAACCACTGTAACAGCTAAACATTTCCCAAAACCTGGACGCAAATGCTACAGGATGTTCTCCAATTTGCATTGTAACCTCAGTTATCTTTCTCAAGTTCACCAAATCAGTCCCAGCAAGTCTAAGTACAGCTTCTCTCCTTGCACCTTTGTCTGCTCTTTTGTCATGAACTTCTGGTGAGAGAGCACTAGTTAATGAGAAAGGAATGCAGATCATAAGAAATCTACAAGCATCTACGTCTGATACACTATAAACCTCCACCATCTTCTCCAGTTTTGACAGAAACTCTACAGGATCAAGACAGGTTCAAGACTTTGAAAGTCTGTGAAAGACAGCTGTCTAACAGCTTGGTCATTTTCAGTTATTTGATCAAGAACCCTCTCATTTCCATTCTGTCTTGTTCGCACTGGTGCCATTAGGAACCTCACAGATTCATCTGAAGAATTATGTTGTTGACTGAGGGCTTCCTTGCAGTTCTTCTCATCATATTCAGAATTGGATTGGTTGTGTATGAACTGTCTAGCTGTCCCTTCATACAAACATCTAAATGTTTCCCTCTCTGTTTCAGATTTTGAAATTTATTTTCTCAATTTCACTATCTGTTCCTTCAAAATGATCTCTTCAGCCTCACAATTTCTCAATGACATGACATAGTTGCTGACTTGAGAATTTAGGAGCTTGTTTTCTGTTTTCATTTCTTCTAATCTTTTCTTAGTTACCTTGTATGAGGCAAGAACAGCTTGAAGGGCATTAGCAACATTTCCCTTTTTGTTTTTGTATTTAAGTATTTTGGGACAATTTTTTAATTGAGACATAGCCCTCTCATCTATCAGCTCTTCCATTTTCACAATCTTATTAAACTGTCTTCAGCAATTCAATAGGCTTCTTTTCCGTCACTGACTGAACATTATCTAGTTACTTTAAGATACCTGTTAGTCTAATTATTCACAGCTCCTGTGATTTGGACGCAAATTTATAATACAACCACACTACATCAACCTTCTAAACCAAACCTTTACTAAACCGTTAAAACGGTGGAGGGAGAAACAACTCTGTGACTGTTCAGCCAGAGCCCTGACTTAAACCCAATTGAGCATACCTGGAGAGACCTTAAAGTGGCTGTCCACCAGCGTTTACCATCCAACCTGACAGTACTGGAGTGGATCTGCAAGGAGGAATGGCAGAGGATCCCCAAATCCAGGTGTGAAAAAAATGTGTTACATCTTTCCCAAAAAGATTCATGGCTGTATTCGATCAAAAGGGTGCTTCTACTAAACACTGAGCAAAGGGTCTGAATACTTAGGACCATGTGATATTTCTGTTTTTCTATTTTAATAAATCTGCAAAAATGTCAACAATTCTGTGTTTTTCTGTCAATATGGGGTGTTGTGTGTACAGTACATTGAGAAAAAAAAGAACAATCTTAGCAATATAATATAACAATATAACAAAGAGTGAAAAAATTAAGGGGGTGTGAATACTTTCCATACGCACTGGTATGTACACAGATTTTTGGTTTTGTAAATAGAAAGATTTGCTGCTACAAACTTAAAATATAAAAATAATATAGTGTATGTTCTTCCTCCATAACACTCAAAACCCACTTAAAAACATATATTTTATTACACCAGGCTGTCACATCTCTTCGATTTCATGTAAGTCAGATGGATGGAGTACTTTACGAAAGAAGAAGATGAAAGGAACAAAACATTCATCTTGCACTCATTTTCAGACTGGAAGTAGATGTGACTGACACTTCTGAGCAGGCAAGATCAACGAAAAACACAAGCATAGAAATTGCTTTCACAGGTATGCTGAGATAGATGGATATATACATGCCAAGCAGAAGGACACAGCTATTACATTTATTTGTTGTTAAAGCGCTGCATCCATTATTCCTCTGAAGCACCAGAGCTGGTATTGTGATTATTAATGCACACATCTGCTTTGTCAATGCAGTGCTTTAAGAAAGATTTCTGGGTGCTCTGTTTTTCTAAAGCTAGCATGCATAACTTAATTTTATATACTGCTCTTTAAAATTTAAATTGCTGTGGTGCACATCTGAGATTTGAAGCTGCATAATTGACGAATATAAACTTAGAATTGGCAATCCTAGTACTAACCTGAGTCATACTGTACACAGGGAATGCAAAAAAATATTTAGACACTTCAGGCAAAATTAAATGTGTGTCAGTGTGTTATAAAATAAAATATTTAAAGTGGAATGACTTCCAATATTCACTAAATATTGGGTTCAGCTGGTTGAAAGCACATAACTGCAAACTATAAAATTTTCTCAATGACTGGCACTGACTGAATATATATATATATATTTGTATGTATTATGCAGTATTTCTAAAATATGAAGCAGTGGGACCCAGGCTTTTAATCAGATGGAGCCGGAAGGCAATGCTAAATGAACAGCAAAAATGATTAGAAAATCAATACAGAATACATTTGTTCCTGATCTCTCCTCCACAGCTAATTTAGGGGTTAGCATCACATAAATAGATTTATCACTTTCAAACTGATCCCCATGTGGTTAGTCAGCAAATTCAGATGTTCCTCAGCCAGCTGGGATCTAAAAATATGCCTGGGACACCTGGGAATATGCTGCTCATTCGTGGAAAAGATAATTTTTAGAAGGACATCAGACTGTAACCTAGCACTGCCTACAGTGAGGCGCACACTGGATCAAACAATACAACGATTTACATATCATAAAAGAATGAGAGAAAAAGAAAAAAATGTAAATGTTTGGAGTCAACAAGACTTTTTTTCTTGTTTTTCGCATAAGTCTCTTGAGCACCAAAACTGCAAAAATACAGTAAAAACTAATGTTCTGAAATATTTTTATTCCTTAAACTGACCAAAATGATACATTTTTATTATCATTACTTCAGTGTCACATGATCCTTATGAAATCATTCTAAGCTTCTCAAGAAACATTTCATAATATTAATGTTGAAAACATTTATGTTCCTTAATTTTGGGCTTTTTTATTTTCGTGGAAATGATATACTTTTCAGGATTCTTTATTTGAAATAGGAATCTTTGAAACATTTTAAATGTCTTTATGTCTTAACTGAATGGTAGCATATTAGGCAATTTTTCAATTTCAAAAGTCAATTTTTATTTTATTGTATTTATTTATTTGTTTAAATTTATACATAAGCTGAACAAATAAACTTTTTTTTTTGTATAGTTTGTTAGGACAGAACAATATTTGGCTGAGATCTGTAATCTGAGGTTGCAAAAAAAGTCTAAATATTGAGAACATTTCTTTTAAAGCTGTCCAAATAAAATCCTTAGGATATCTCTTGATATTTTTGCTGTAGAAATGTACAAAATATCTTAATTGAATATCGATAAATTATTACCAATAAACCGAAAAACGTTTCATTTTGCCCCATACAATGCGTTGTTGGCTATAGCAACAAATATGCTGGTTTTGTGGTCCAGGGTCACATTTTCACATTCTAACAAAAGATCCAGCTGTACTTTATGATACCAAAATAGAAACACCAGCCAGTTTCCTGCCCATACAAATAACAAATACTGCCATTATCTAGGTCATACATTGCTATTTTAAGAACTTTTTCCTTGCCGGTCAAGTTTTTGTAATGACACTTGAGCAAATATTATCTTCTTACACTGAGATTGTAATGGCATGCCTTTGAAAACACTGAACAAACTCTATATATAGAATCGCCACAAGCTTTGGGTTTTTCTTTAGAGCTAAAAAGAGAATGTGACACCAACCAATCAAAAGATCACACAGGCTTTGAGTTAGAATAGTGATTTTATGTTTGACTGTTTAGGCGATGCATTAAAGGTTCAGCGGACACCGGTTTTTAGATGGGCTTTTGTGATGCTAGCAGCTGAACAAATCAGGATTTCACTGAGCTTGAGTAATTGGCCGATGTGTGCGATCATAACAAGAGACTGTTCCAGGTGACAAGCATGTCTAATCCTTCACCCGTATAAAATCAGATGGGAAAGCTCTGCAGTTCATTCAGGCGGAGAAGATGTTCTACGAAGTGGCATTGATCGAGCTTACCTCGCTGCAGGCCAGCACAGGCAAGTCCACTTTTTATGGATTGACTTAAATGCTTCTTTTATGGTGCTTATGAGTGGTGTGTTGTAGTGTGATGGTCACAGACAGATAGCGAACATCTTTGATATGTACAGCTGATTTTAAAAATGGCATACAATTGCTCTGTCAGTATTAGCTTATTTAGTTCCATTTGTCAGGGATGCATTTTACTTGGTTTGTTTGTTACAAAATGTGGCCAGGTACTCTAGAAATAATGTTTAAAGGGATAGTTTGCCCAACAATGAAAATGATTTACTTACCCTCAAGCAATCCTAGGTGTATATGACCTTATTTTTTTAGGCAAGAGTAGTTCCTGGGGGGTGGGGGGGTTGAGATGTTGCCCAAAAAAGTGTCTGTCTATGACAAAAGGTGCTCTGCATGGCTAGTAAAGGCCTTGTAAAGTGAACTGATGCATTTATGTAAGTAAAATATCCTTATTTAAAACTTTGCAAGCTTTTGTCCTCGTATTCACAAGAGAGAGGCGTTCCAGCGGATGATCTATAGCAGTTGTAGCGTAAGCATCATAGCTCAGGTTGCCCAGTTTCTCTTTATAACAATGCAGTTTGCATTTCAGCACATTCCAAACCTTAGTTCCTTGACAAAAGTGTGACAAATTGACCTCTGGCAAACATTGGCACAAACATGCCACAGATTGGCCACAAGTTTGCAGCAAATAAATAGCAAAGGTTTAAGCCTTGTTCCACAAAACACAGAAAATGTACCCAACAAACTTGTCCCCAAGGTCCTGTCAGAGAGCAGTAATATATTTAACAGAGGTTGGTCTTTATTTGGCATGAGATGCAGCAGTATTTATGGATGAAGGAGACCCATCAATCTCCTTCCATATAGTGGACGTCTGCCATTCCCCTGGCTGTCTGCATGCTGCAGAGAGAGCATAGATCTCTAGCATGGGCAGAGAGTACAGGAGCCGAGGGAGATATATGACCATGCTATACATTACCTCATTAAAGAGATGTTGAGCACCCTGGAAACGTGGCCTGATTCAGCATTTTGGGCCCATGCTGCTTTGATTTCCTCCTTCTGGCCTAAACCATGTTCATTTCCCATCATCCCCTCGGGATACACCAAACTGAAGATATATATATATATATAGTGATATGGTGTCTGCTGCTGAATGAGTAAGGAATGTTCCAATTAAAATTACAGTGACATTTGGGACATTACAGTGGAAGTCTTAGCAGTAAAGAAAGTAAAGGATTACACCACCCTTTTGATTCCGCATTTCAGAATAGTCAGAATAGTCAATAGTCAATCTTCCATCGGTGGTTCAATCATGTTACGAAAAAACGAGAATACTTTTTGCAATAAAAATAATGGCAACAGTTTAACACCGTAGTGTCACCGTAGTGCCATTTTGCAGAGTATCTACTGGAGGCAAACTGCATACACTCTGTGATGTCAGACACACCAAGCGGACATGTTTTCTACATTTTTTTACGCTTTCATTTGAATGAAATCAGTGTAGTGTGACTGACACAGAACACACTCTCAGAAATAAAGGAACAAAAGCTATCATTGGGGCGGTACCTTTTCAAAACGTGCACTTTTTTACTTATTACTTTTTAATATGTACACTTTGGGTACTAATATGTACCTTTAATGTGTCGAAATGGACCCTTCATGAGACAGAGAAGACAAATTGTTGAATAAAGTTGTCATTTTTATTTTCTTTGCATACAAAAAAAAATATTCTCATTGTTTCATAACATTACGGTTAACCAGATGGAGTATTCTGATGATGTCTTTCATACTTTCCTGGGCCTTGACAGTGTTTTTTACTTGGTAGTCAATGGGACAGTCTGAAGATGAAGTTTTATGGGTTTGGAACAACATGGGATTAAAGTGATTATGACAAAATGTTCATTTTGGGGTGGAATAACTCTTTAACTAGTTGCTTAGCATGCCTATTATTAACATATTAGAAAGTATTTACAAAGCACATATTGTGCTTGACCATTTTGTACATCCCTAATGCTACTAAATACCCAAACTTAACAAATTCAAATTTATTTTTAAAGCACTGAATAAAACAACAATGTAGACCATAGTGCTGTACAGGCAGTAATAAAGTTAAACAGAAAAAGACAGATAAAAGACAAAATATCCCCATATATCTAAAATAGAGTAAATATATATATATATATATATATACTGTATATATAAATGACACTAGCACCCTTCACACTTATCTTTGATAGAACGCTATCATAAAAAAATATGTCTTCAAATGGCTTTTAAACTGAAGGCAAACTGTTCCATATATTAGGGGTGGCGACTGCAAAAGCGTGATCCCCTCTAGACCTCATCTTAAGGCCTGTACACACCGGGACGAATATCACACGTGCATATTTTTGTAGTCGCTGTCACGTTTATCAAAAAGCTCTTTGTGTTCATAAACTAATGATACTAGCAACTCTACATTCATCTTGGGAATCTTGGTTTGCTTTCCTCTTTCTTGCAGTGATCTTGAGCACCACCAAGTCATGTTTTACTGTAACTTCAGCAGCTCCGGTCACATGAACAAAAGCACTAATCTCACTGGTCGGCCAGTTTTTAACGCGGCGCGTCAAATAAAAAAAAAACAAGTCTGAGGCGTTTTTTAAAATAATACGCTTTTACGCCTGGCGTTTTGCGTGTCGGTGTGTACACTCACATTGGCGCCCTTTGTTTAGTCACGGCAAGTTAAACGTCGGCGATATTCGCGCACGATATTCGTTTCGGTGTGAACAGGCCTTAAGACTGAGGAACAACAAGAAGTTTCTGTGCTTGAGTTCGTAATAATCTCGTTGACTTTTGTTCTTGGAATTAGATCAGCAATATAAGATGATAAAAGAATATAAAAAGAAAAAGGGAAGTGGTGCTAAAACGGATCCTTGTGGAATGCCACATGGGTGATGAAATTGATATTGACTCACCCGTACAAACAGAGATATTTAGGAGGTAGAACTTAAACCAATTTAAGGCATTTCCAGAGATGCCAACACATGTTTTAAGCCAGGAAATAAGAATATGGTCCAGCAGCAATAGAACAGTCAAAAACTTTCCCTTGATCGGTTGCCAAAAAAATATCATTAAAAACATTCAATAACACTGTTTCTGTGCTATGGTGCTTCTTAAAACCGGACTTAAAAACTTCATCAATATGATTTTCATAAATAAATGACTCCAGTTGAATCAGAACACATTTCTCTAAAATCGTTGCCAGAAATGGAAGTTTAGAGATTGGTCTGTAATTGCAAAGAACGCTATTATCCAGATTTTCCTTTTTCCCTGAACTGCAGCATGCTTACAATACTCGGGAACAATCCCTGAAAGTAAACTTTTATTTATAATAGAACCCATATATGGGCCGACCGATTAAATTATTCGCTTTAACACAGGTGTCGGAATAATATCTTGAGGAGAAGAAGTAGGGTTTAGCTTAAAAACAATATAGTTAAAAATAGCAATGGAGATAGACTCAAATTGCGATAAACTAGCAGTGATTTCTACTGCTTTCAAAGGCACATAAGTGCACTGCTGTATATTATTCCGAACCTCAGATATGCAATTGACAAAAAAGTGTTTCACAAAACGTTCACATAAATCAATAGATGAAACAGCAGGTGCCTCTAATTTAGGATTCAAGACAGAATCAATTGTTGGAAAAAAGAACACTCGGATGTTGCCTATTTTTCTCAATAACATTTGCGAAAAAGCTTGTCCTAACAGATTTTACAGCCCGTTGAAATTTAGACAACGAATCTTTCAACATTTCATAGGAGATTTTCAGCTTATCTTTCTTCCATTTCCATTCACATCTTCTACATTCCCTTCTTAGGGACCTAATTTGTCCGTTTAACTGTGGAGTTACAACTACTTTACTAACTACAGCAGAACAGGAGTTTATTGAGGCAAAAGTCATAGTTAAGGGTTTGGCAGGGCGATATATATCGAACAATATATTATGCGTATATCGTCAGTAAAGCCAGTTCTTTGATTAGAGGTAAATCTCCATCTGCTGTTTTCAAAAGGAACTCCAGTTTATACACAGAGCCGTAGATCACTGAGAAGCTGAGCCATTGAATCATCCACGAAACTCAACGTGTAGCTTGTTAGTGATCTACAGCTCTGTTCATAAGCTGGCAAAGATATGACTTAGAAGAACCATTCATTCATGCATCTGAGATCACTATTTCTGGCACTCACATGAATGTGACAGCTATAACATGGTTTTGCGCAGATCGTCAGTGAACAACGGCATCCCTAGTGACAATGACCTAAATCTCCTCCTTACCCCAAACGCTTGTTTGACCTCAGAAGATTTGGAATTTGCTGTTCTTTTTGTCACTTTAGATCACATTGATAGTTGAAGAATAGGCAGTACATTTTTCGAAACGTCACTTTTTGTGTTCAACTGACGAAAGTAAGTCGTGCAAGTTTAGAACAGCACGAAGGTGAAAGGAAATGAGAATGTGCTCTTTAGTAAGCAGGATTCAGGTCTTTATTGTTAGTCAGGCAATATAATTGTTTAGTCATTTTTTTGGAATTGTCTTTGAATGGTCAAAGCTGCTGGTTCCAGCTGGTCTTCTTGAGCTTCTGTTTTTCATACGTTTCATTTCCTTGTAAGAGCATTTGAATGTGTGGGTGTGGCGGCTCTCTCACACCCTCCCTCCCTCTCTGGCTTTCTCAGTCTTGTCACAGTCTTCTTGTCTCTGTACGTGTGAGTCTCTGTGAGTGCTGTGAGGTTTCTGACAGACTTTGTGTGAATCAGGGTCTCAGGAAGAGGGAACATTGGGAACATCAGGATGTCTGTCTCAAGAGGAGTTATCAGAACAGGCTTCACAGGCCCAGGATCTTGAGAGACTGGCTCAGCTCTGCATCATGAGCAAAAGGTAGGACACTGAAATGACTGTGAAAATGATACTGCATATACACAGCTTGCTAGATTGCTTTAGCTGACTAATTCTGACAAATTGGACATGCCAAATATAGTAAGTAAGAGTCATTTCTGTGAAGCTTGATTAATAACAGAGGAAATTTAATGAGCAGTAATAGTATAGTTACATTATTCAATCAGTATTACATCATTTGGCACAGAATTACACACTTTGTGCTGACTGTCCACAATTAAATGTCTTGTTTGTTTCCCACTCAAGAAATTCTTGACTGCCGCTGTAGTAGCTTTTATGTAACTAAAAACAAATACAACAACAAAAAAAGAGTTTATCTGCAATTTTGAAGAGTGAATTGTTTCATATGGTAACATGCATGTAACTGGTTTTATTAAAGTAAAATATGTTTTAATTATATTTAAAAACAAACATACTCTTTAAATACTATTAAAAATATTGTAAAGAAAAAACTTTTAAAATGTAATAAAAGTTATTTGAATTTAATTTATTGAATTTGAAGGTTATGTTGTACAATATAGTACATAAATATATACAGTTTGACAACATACAATTATTTTTTTTATTTTACTAGTATACTGTAATATACTATATTATATATATATATATATAATGTATTTTTAAGGTTCAAGACATTCTAAAAAATGCAGGTCAGGAAACAACTTCACAACTTTTGAAGTTTTGGTTAATGTTGTTGGAGTGCAGTTAATTATGAATATTCTGGGATTTAAATAACATTTTATTTATGCTGCATTAGGAGTCCCCTGTAATACTGGGTTAAGTGCGCACGCACAGGGAGAGAGGAAGAGAAAGGTGACTTGTGTTATGTGAGTCTTAAGGTTTCGAATGTTACTGGGACACTCGGAGTGAGGTGTCCTCTTTCCTCCGGGGGCTTAACATATGAGGCGCTCTTTCGTAAGGCCACTAGTACATACGCTTGAGGGCATTTATGACCCCCGGTTGGCACTGGTTGTGGACTTAAAGCATTTAACGTGATTGTCCCA
The DNA here is from genome assembly GCA_032361165.1 of Enteromius paludinosus. Lineage (NCBI taxonomy): Eukaryota > Metazoa > Chordata > Actinopteri > Cypriniformes > Cyprinidae > Enteromius > Enteromius paludinosus. The sequence continues at coordinate 15,624,616 of JAUMHQ010000078.1, read as the reverse complement.
GGCAAGGAGACAGCTTGCTGGTGCCGCAGGAGAGAGGATGACATTAAACTTGAATGAGAACGAGATTGTTTTATTGCTGCCCCAATAAGATAATGTTTCACAGCACAATGAATTGTGGGGGTATCCACACCATTCGTATGTAATCCCTTAAACTCTTTGGGTTGAGTAACTTTTGAAACCTGAACAGGAGATCTTCAAGATCTGCTGGTCAACTAGGACAACAGTTAAAATTGAAGATAAAAAAAAAAGAAAAACAGCCAAAGATCACATAACCTAATTGAAATAATATCATCTCAAGTCATGATTTTTATTGTGTTTTTTGACTTGTTAGTTTGACCACATAACTTCATAAAAATCATATTGGTATTCTAAAGATAAAAATGTGTCTTGAACAATGGTTCTGAGTAACTGTTAAAAATAATTAATAAAAAAATACTATAATTCATTTATTAAAAACAGAAAACCTTATAAAGTATTTTGGTGTAATAATATTACCATTATTTCTTAGAATAATGAAATTATACCCTCGTTACTCCAAGGTCAGGAAAGTCTTTAAAGGTGCCATAGAATGGAAAACTGAATTGACCTTGGCATGGTTGAATAGTAACAGTTCAGTACATGAACATAACATACTGTGAGTCTCAAACACCATCGTTTCCTA
>JAUMHQ010000078.1:15523115-15537036 GCA_032361165.1 Enteromius paludinosus | reverse complement strand
AGCCAAAGGCAATTGGGCTCTCTGGCGAGTTCCCATACTGTAACGTCGAAGTGATTCGACTGAAAGGGTAACTCTGCCTACTATTATAATGTTAACAGCCCGATGTGACACATATGTCACTGCAATATCTTCATAACTTGTTTTATATCATTTTGTTCAAGAAATGCATTAAAGGCATCCAGGCAGTAAGGCATCCAGGTTAAGTGTTATGTTATTAAAACATTAGAATTGTTGCACGGGTTGAAACATACCTTTAGTAACAAAACCTAACATGAAAAAAAAAAAAATGCTGAATCTGCAACATGTGCTGTCCAGACAGACCACCATTTTGGACATGATGTCATGGCAACAAAAACTGCTAGTATTGTCACATGACTGAACCTGAGTGTTGATTATATGTCACTTAGGGACTCCCAGAGTTGAAAGTGAGGGATAGTGCCTTAAAAAGACCTTTCCAGATAATTAGTAGTGTTTGTGACACCCGCGTCACCATGGGTCCTTATGGAGCACGTTCTTAGCCTCAAGGTTAGGGGTCTCTGGAGTTTTGATGTTGGAATTTGGTCCCATTCTTGCCTGATGTAGATTTCCAGTTGCTGAAGAGATCTTACACATCTTTTTAGTTTACTAATGTTTTCTAGAGATTGTGTTTTCTGTCCTTACACAATCTAACGTGTTTAAACTGAACTGGAAATTAGGTGCTGGGCGTCCGGCCAGAGGAGAACTGGACCCAACTAAGCCTGGTTCTCACAAGGTTTTTTCCCCATTCTCTCATGGATGGGGTTTTGGTTCCTTGCTGCTGTCGCCTCTGGCTTGCTTAGTTGGGGACACCTGATTTTCAGTGATAACCGTCGTCTTGACTACAGAGACCGTCTCTGCATTTGATAAATAAAGTTTAATTCTTATCATTATACATTACCATCACTCTGTTCTTCTATCTGATCATGTTCAGTGCTTTGCTAAAATCTGTATTGTTAAAAGCGCTATAGAAATAAAAGTGACTTGACTTGACTAGAGATTAAAGATTTGGATTGCAAGCAGGCCAGTTCAGCACCGGACTCTTCTACTACAAAAGCCATGTTGTTGTAATAGCTGTATGTGGTTTTGCATTGTCCTTCTGAAATGCACAAAGCTTTCCCTGAAACAGACGTCGTCCGGAGGGGAGCATTCTTAACATGGAAAGTCAGCATTTTCTTACTATGCCTCTTGTTCGTGGAATGATTTTCAGATGAATACTCCACTAGAAGTAATTCCTTTAAATTTCTTCTTTGCAGTGTGAGATGAATGAGCCTTGTTGATGTTTTAAGTAAGTGGCTTTGTTTGTACTGTATATCATTTGTTTGTGTATATGTTACTTTTAATATTTTTTTGTATGGTCATCTTGGCCAGGACTCCCTGGAAGTAGAGATGCAGTTTAATCCCAATGGGACCTTCCTGGAAAAAAATAAGACAACAGGCATCCAACAAAGGACTTCATTTTTGTCCCTTTTGATGATGTTATGCACTGTAGAGGATGAGATTTGCAAAGCCTTTGCAATTAGATGTTGAGACACATTGTTTTTAAAGTATTCCAAAATCTTTTTATCTCTTTACTTCTGAGAGACTCTCCCTCTCCAAGACTCCCCTTTTATAGCTAATCATAATAACTATAACTAAATTGGTTGGGGGATATTCTCCCAGCGGAATATTTTCAAAATATCTTGCTTTTTCAGCCCTTTGTTGCCTCCATGCCAACTTTTTCTGTGATCTGTAGCTGGAATCAAATTTGAAATGTGCTTATGTAGTGGATGAAAGTATGAAGTTTCTCAATTTAAATATTTGTTATGTTCTCTGTGTTCTATTGTGAATAAAATATTGGCTCATGTGATTTGAAAGCCTTTTAGTTAACATTTTATTCAAATTAAACAAACGTCCCAACACAGCAAACCTTCTTGCCACCGCTCGCATTGATGTGCCATCCTGGATGAGCTGCACTACCTGAATCACTTGTGTGGGTTGTAGACTCCGTCTCAAGCTACCACTAGAGTGAAAGCGTCGCCAGTATTCAAGTGACAAAACATTAGCTAGAAAGCATAGGAACTGAGAATTGGTCTGTGGTCACCACCTGCAGAAACTGTCTATTCCATTTGCACAACAGCATGTGCAATTGATTGTCAATCAGTGTTGCTTCCTAAGTGGGCAGTTTGATTTCACAGAAGAGTTACTGATGTATTTTATTTTAGTTACTGTACGTTGTGTTGTTTAAGTGTTCCCTTTATATAAGCTATCAGTCAGATCTGTTTAGCCTTCAACAGGTTTTTCAGCAAAGTTTTGATCATGATGTTGATCATTTATAGGCTCCGAAATATGTTCTGGAAGTTTTCCTTTTTTGTTCAGAAATAATGTGCAAAGCAACAAATAACATACTATATAGTTTGCCAAAGAGCATTCCATCTCCCCAACTTTTTTGGGGGGTTACTTTTGTTTTCAGCCTCCATTGATTTAGCCTTAATAACTATGAAGACATAATGACCCTGAGCTTACAGGTATACCGCTGACAGAAAACAGCACACCGTGACTCTGAACCTCGATCCAGCTGATACCATAACTACCTGATTTGTTTTCATCCGCAGTCATTAATCTACCTGACAGCGCAATAACTCCTCAGGCCAGCTCTCATACTTCTCTCGTCCGTCATGACGGATTTGTCTGTGGTAAATTGTTGTTATTTTCCCATGTTTTTTTGTTAAAGATTAATGAGATAAAGACATAAAGTGCTCTTGACGCAAGTGGGTAAGTCAGTTCCGTCAATGAAAGTGTCTCTCCTACGCTGTACTTCATTAGAGCCCATCCAGAAGATACTCTACACTCACCATCAAAGCTCTAACAGGTTCGAAGCGCATTTGCTTTCACTCCTAATGAGACTCTGGCAGTGATGTGCAGCATCAGATTAATTTTTTTCCAAAAGCCAGAGACATAAAATCCCAATAATGCCTGATGCCACGGCAGGTCGGCTACACCACAGACTGATGAAATATGGAAATGTGACTTGTTTGTTCAGTCAGGTCTGCAGTCGCAGCTGACATTTTCACACATAAAGCCAGTGTAAGCTTATTAATCTCTCGAATGATTCCATATGTGAAATCACAGAAGCGGTAGAGAGGAAAAAATCCCCTCTGAATTGTGCAAGACTGCTGCGTAATGAATGCAAAGCTAATGGCTGCAAGACAGAAGTGTCTTATTCACGGACATTGACAACAAACGCCCTTTTTGTACTGCACATGCTTAAAAATTAGGTTCTTAATCAGCATCAGTGGTTTCTTGAAGAACCTTTAACATTTTCGTTGCACAAAATATTCTTCATTCGGTTTGAATCAGTGCAGTTCAAGTTTGTATAGTGCATCGGAGACACAGTGAGTGAAGTCGCGATACAGATTATTGCAAAGGAGCTTTACAGAAAACTGAAGTTACTATCAGTAATACTGTCTAGTTGATGTCCACATGACAGAAATGTACAGAAAAACCTTACAATTAGTTAATGACATATTGATTAAACAGATGGTGAACATAAGTAGCTGAAAAAAGCACAAATATCAGAGCATGTCCAAACATCTCAAGGGCCCCAAAATCACCTCAGACCCCAGAGGGTTAACAGCAATGGTGTGTTTGTAAGGGTTGGATCCAGACTGAAGCTCGTGTAATTCTTAGTTGCCTCAGGAACCCAATCTCCTGGAAGAAACAGACAAGCAAATAAAGGCAAAATTAGATCATTTAGATCATTTGAAGTTTTATCTGGTCTTGTTGAAATGTATAGTCGAGTATCACCAGCATAACAATGCAGACTAATTTCATATTTTCTAATAATATTATCAGAGCAACATTTATATTGAAAATGACAGAGGGCCTAGAACAGATCCTTGTGGCACTCCACTGTTTAATGGAATTAATTAAGATAATTTCCTGTTTAAAAAGAAAAAGTATTAACAATTGGATAGGCAGGATCTAAACTACCAAAGCCTGCTCTTGAATTCCTGTATAGTTTTTTAAGGGCGGCCTCTCATTTACATGAAAACCCTGTTTTTATCACAGAAAACGATTATGTCTAAAAACTCCAGCCAAAGTGTAGATTTCTGATAACGCCGTTTACGTTTTGCCGTGTCAACTGGGAGAAACAGGGTTTTAGGATCTAAAACGTCACATTATGCGCCAGAAAATGCTTAACTTCGTAAGAGTGCCTCACACTGCCTCATTTTGTCCTTGGCATAAATAATAATAAAAAAAATGCTTGCAAGGAGTTTGTTTTGAAATGAACAGGAAGTCGCTCGTGTTATTCGTTGGTGTCGATTCTGAGTATTTCGATTGGCTTGCATGGCTTTATTCTTTTCCCTATACTGCCGCTCATAGGTTTGACATAGTTATTATGGCGCTCAACGGCGTATTTATGTGGGTTGATATAAATTATATTAAATTATGTACATTTTTTGAAAACGATGTTGTGTGCACAATGTTATTATTGAAAACGGAGGGGAGGAAATATTTGTTTCTCTAAATACCCAGCTATTTGTAAATGTGGCCTATGAGTATGTCATGATCTACAGCAGGGTTTCTCAAATCTGGAGGTCCAATGCACTGCAGAGTTTAGCTCTAACCCTAATTACACCTGAGCATGTTATCACAGGTAGATGAGTTTTATCAAGGATGGAGCTAAACTCTGCTTTGCATTGGACCTCCAGGGTAAGATTTGAGAAACCCTGCTCAACAAAGTTGTATGCAGCACTGAGATCAAGTAAAACTAATGAGATGCAGCATTGGTCTGACGCAAGAAGCAAGTCATTTGTAATTCTCAAAACAAACTTATACAAAAGTGCAGTTTCTGTGCTATAATGGGGCCCAAACCCGAGGTTCTTCATAGATGTATTGTTTTTATTTATATATTTATTTTTTCCTACAGAATACAACTTTTTTTTTTACGTTCTTCACACTTAGAAAATGTTATTTCTTTGCTTAATAACCCCCGAATACTACAATAACTAAATTTGCTTTTAAGAAAAAGGAAAATATTTTGACTTCCCTTATTTCTTCTTTGTAATTTATTATATTGATGTCTTATTTAAAATCAGTTTAATTTATGTTATATTGATTACTCCTTAATAAAATAATAAATAAAAGACAGCAGCATTTTAGAAGTGAGACAGAAAAAAGAGGTTTCTTCCTTCATTCCTTTCTTATGTTAACTACATTGCAAACTTGACAACATCTTCATTAGACCTCATATCAAGTATGTAATTACCGAAGAAGTGAAGAGCCTTTTGAAAGATCAATCTTGGTGCTGTAATTGTCTTGTCATCTCATTCAGATGGGAGGTCCATGTGAGAGGAGAGAGAAATTGCTTTGTCAGCTACACTTTGTCATTTTCTCATCTGGTAATAATAGAGTCACTCGAAGACTTTAATGGACTTGTTCACTTTCTGATTTTTTTTTTTCTTTTTAAGAAAGATTGAGCACAAGATTTCAGTCTTGATGTAGTATGCCTACCTCAAATGTTCAAACATGAGCAGCAGATGGCGGTGTGTGACTTTTACTTGTCTGGCTGTTGGCTTTGGCGGTACTTTTCCACACTAGAAGAGCAGCGCTTGAAGGACGATAAGTGTAAACACACACACGTACAAAAGAAATTCAGTTTCTTAAAATTACACTTAAGAATGTAAAATATTTCTCCTAAAACATTACTTATTGGCCTAACCCCTAAAAAACATATTTTTGTGTTCCTCTTTAAAGCTTTTATCCATCTGAACTGCAGTAATCCAATTTCAAGCACAGTGAAATTGACTTTACAGGTTACATGACCTTTATTTGGCTGGGATGCAGCTTTTAAACTTAAATTCTGTCTGACTGCGAGGTGTTAAGAGACTCGCATTGAGTTTGTATAGTCGCCTACAGCAGGGTTTAACACAAAAATGCAGCCCCAGCACTGGCAATATCACATGAGCCCTGGATTTCAAAAGTCAGCTGCTTAAAAGATCTTTCCTCTTTTCTTGGTACAGAGAGAGACTTTCTCCTGTTTGCTGGGGTTACATCTTTTTTTTAGTGAGGAGACTAAAATCTAAAATCATGATATTACATTTCAGTATTCATTTAATATATTGGGCTAGATTTGGATAGCATCGACCAGTCAGCATGTGCTGATAAATACACCATTATGGGAACAAAAGAATCCACTGATGGCCATGTATTGAGACAAAAAATAATCTAAAATAACATTTTTATTTATCCTATATATTCACTGTAAAATATTATGGTGAATATGTTTTATAGCTATATTAATCTTTTATTTTAAATAATAATAATAATAATAATAATTTCATTACTATGACTTTGTAGTGCAGATCATGTGCATTTAACAAATAAATATATATTTCTGACACTTGAACCACCAAAATCAAAGATGTATGCAGATTGCAAACAAAAGACTGTGTCAGCCAAGCAACTGCCATTGAGACATTAAAATAAATGGGAGACAGTAGTGTTTATTAGCATTTCTGCATTTTTCCATTTCATTGCACTGTTGTTTTTCTCTGCAACAGACTGTCATGTTTTATTTTTTTTAAGTTTTGCACATGACACCACATTTTTCATTCCACTCCTGTTCTTAAATGCAAAAATGAGTCTGTGTGAATGGCTTCTTATATGCATTTCAGTGTGATTTAGGTAGAGGAAAATAGTCTATAGACTTTCAATTACACAATTGATGGGTACATAAAAGAATCAGTAGTTTGAAATCCTTATGTAAGCCATACCTTTAGGGAAGAAAAGTCACCAATGAAATCTCTTATATCTCTATTGTGCCAGCAGTAAGATTAAATTGAGTACAAGTGGAATAAATGATTTGCGTAAATCTGCCTCTCATACTTTTCTCCTGAGAAAAAGACTCACCTTTAGAGTTAGAGAAAAGATCAATATTGTTTCACACTGTGCTCAAATTCGCCAATATACTGAGACTGCTATCAAAAGCTGCTACGTTTCTCATCAGATTCCACTCATGTTTTTGATCAGCTCTATAGTCTTACTGTATGTCGACAATTGTCTCATTTGAGTCTATTTTTATTTCTCCATTTCTCATGTTTCTTTGTAGCAGAAACATCTCATACAAAGTCGATACTTCAAAGAAACATAATTGGGATTGTTTTAATTGTCCTGTGCTACATTGTACTTTGTGTATTTAAGCAAATATTTAAAGCTATCCTTTTTTAATAGATATCTCTTTTCTTGTTTTGTACTCTCAAGCCCCGACAATATATTTTCCAAAATTTTTAGCAACCTGCTTTGCTGTGTATAACATCTGGGTATTTTTAGGTTTATGTGATCTATATACGTCTGTGATGTTCACGCAAGGCAACCATAAATATTAGCAACTCTCTAGGGTCTCATTTTTAAATGTACTGTTGTGTATGTCATTAAATGACTTAGCTCTTGGCATGCATATAATTCCCCCATTAATAGTGTTTGCTTGTGTATACTTCTCCAGTAGGACAACAGCAGACATGTAGCCGCGTGTTCATCAGTGACTCTGCAGCAATAATTTGCCATTTTCTTCTTCCGCTGTCTAACTTTATCTTCATCATGCTCCAGAAAGGGTAAAAGGACGTGGGAAACATCCACAAAGAAAAATGGAGCAGCTTATGTTTGCAAAATTCATTTAAATCAAAGCCTTATCCAAGAGCTGTTCTGAGCCTAGACTTTCTGCTGCTTTTAACGTTTTTAACGTTAAAATAGCCACATGACATCAATTTTATTTTCTGTATTTTATCTTTTAAAGCTAAATAAAAATGGTTTAGATATAAAATATGGTTATTTTATCAGAATCAGATTTTCTTCAGTAGCAATCATGGAGCAATTGTGAACCGGTATATTATTAATTAATTCTTCACCAGTTTGAAATCATTGATATCTTTTGTTTATTATTTGATATGAAAATATGTAACTGCTGTTCTATTTCTTGCAATGCTGATACATAATGAGAATAGGTAATCAGGAAATAAAAGAAGCAGAAGTTGTTTTGTTGAATTTCTCAAATATCTGTTCAACCTAAATAGAAGATAGATTCCCATTATCGTTTATCTTAATCAGTATAGGTACAGTATATTTTATTCTCTTATCAACCACACACTCAGCTAATTGCTATTTAAGTATACGCCGTTAATTAATCCCATGAAAATGACAGTATACTGATTGCACCGGCAGACTTCTTGGAGTAACCTAGGGTTAAATGAGTGTGAAGGGCATGGTGGTGGGAAAGGATTGTGATCTCATTAACATTGGTCCTGGGTTCACACCAATTTGGGGCTGAACTTATAACCTCTTTGTTAAAACCCAGCACCCAGAACAATTAGCATACCAACATCATTTGACTAATGTCATTCTTTAATGTGGCACTTTCTCCTTTCAGAAGTAGCATTCGCAATTAGCAGACAGTTCTCGTTGACTGGTTGTTTGCAGACTTTGCAGTCTTTTTTTTTTTTTGGAGGTAGCATTAATCTGGCAGTAGGTGGTGACAAAGTGAACCATTCGTTTAATTTACTGTAATGGTACATTCAACAAGACGCGACTTGCGCTATTCGCTCGTAGTTGGATGCTTTAACATTTTGAGCTTACTTGCTTCGTTTGCGCATGAAATTCACTACATTTGCGTGTAAAAATTAACATAACAGACGCGAATTCGCGTCATGAGAGGGGCTTCTGCCAGGCGGCTCCAGTCTCGTGCACTGGTGGAGGGGAAAATCGCAATTTTTTTGTAAATATTGCCGTTACTGTGCCATGTTATGCAGTTTTAAGAGTATTTCAGGCAAGCATTAAGTTGTATAAAACACAAATCTGCGGTTTATTAAAAAAACATAGCGCCTATTTAAAAGTTTGCTTTGGCGATTTCGGAGCCGTGAGCTCCACGTGAACACGAGTGCTCAGTGCTCATGTACCTGCTGAGAGCAGCCTTACCATGGCTAGTAATTCTGACACTTGCTGCTGCCTCCTGATGTCTCTGTAGTGGTTAAACAGGAGGTAAAATTTGTGTTGGGTATATCTCATAGGCAAACTTTGGTTTAATTAATCTATTATTTATTTCCTTGTTATTGCTGTTTCTATGAAAATATGTTGATGTATCATACAGAGACGATGATTTTGCCCTCCATACTTTCGGAATTCTGCCTCCACTTGCTACGTAGTCCTCAAGAACGCGTCCTTTTAACCCCTGCAAATGGCTACAGTGAAGTCGCTGACGCTCAAGACTGTTCTTTTACTTGCACTAGCATCAGTTAAGCGAATAGGTAACAAGCAGGTGCTGTCCATGAGCCCCACCTGCCTGGAATTCGGGCCCAATGACTCTAAAGTCATCCTGAAACCAAGGCTCAGCTATGTGCTGAAGGTGCTCTCTACACCAGTGGTTCCCAACCTTTTTTAACTCAAGGCCCACACAGGCAAACACGTATATATCCGCGGCCCACTGCAAAAGAATTTAAATCATCCCTCTTTTTGTGTCGGGTTAAGAAAGTACTTGGAAGCAAGGCCGTATTGTCTTTATTGAATAAACTGGTAATGTATTGAATAAACAGAACAGTTCAGCAAACTAGACATTTTTTATTATATTATCAATATTACAATTTCTATTAATAATAATTGGCGGCCCCCCTGCAATACCGCGGCCCACAGGTTGAAAACCACTGCTCCACACCATTCTGAGCGCAGGTTATATCCTTGTCATCACTTCCCCCGGCAACGGATGATCAAAAATTTTAACCCCATGTCAGGGCATTAAGAACCTGAGCGGTCAGCCGCCTTCAGAAGGTCTGACCAGCTGTTTATCTGCTTTGGCTTCCACTCCAAAGCGTTAACTGTCTAAAAGCGAAACCTTTCTAAGTGGGTTGCTATCTAACTAGCCTACTCTTCGTTGGGCCAGAACTGCCCCATAAGAGTCAGAGCCCATTCAACTAGAGGCATCCCCTTGTCTTCGGCGTGGTCTAGCGGCATTTCCCTGTCAGAGATTGTGAGGCGTCCAGTTGGTCCTTGTGGTCCACATTTGCCAGGTTTTATAATCTGGATGTCCCGGCATTACATGCCAGGGTTCTCTCTGCGTAAGGGCTATCACTATGAGCTTGACATATTTGACCAGAGCACGCCCAAACGTCAAGCTTAAATCTGCACACCAGTTGGTGTGAGGACGATCAGAACTTATGCGGGGCATCATTTCTCTGCATGCTTATGTGACTGTACTCCCCGGCTGTCTCCCTGGGCACTTTCATATGTCGATGGAACTGTGTTCCCATAGCCTTTTGTCAGTAGCAGAGTCTTTACTCTCCCTGAGGTTCCCTGAGACACAGAAACGAGTACTGCGGTTCATGCCATGGTGAAAGATTCCGTCGCTTCAGTCGAAGTAACCTAAATCCTGTGGCGAAGCGGGCGCTTATATATACACAGCCCCACCCATTCAGATGGGCTTCGGCGGAGGCTGTGGACATTGATTCGCGCAGCACTGCGACCAACCCATTGGTTCATTTTTGTTTTCACAAACCAATGGCCGTGCAGTTTCAGTGCGTTATTGTATAATACTTCAGTTTAGAGTTTAGCCTCAAATTTAGGCCTGAGCCCAGCCTGTGTCCAACAGCTTATAAGAATTACCAGCCAGAACCCGTCTTTTTCCCCTTCTACCAAATAGCTCAGTTTTGAGTGTAACGGCAGAATGATTATATTTTGTTCCATTTTTTTATTAAGCTAATTTATAAATTGTTTGTTAAATATAAGTTTGTGTCTTTTAAATTACCAAGTGGCCAGCGGCAGACCATAAAGTATGACTGAGCAATCTAGCCTTCTCAAATCATCACAACCTGCCTTAAAAATTGCTAGACAGGCTAAAACAGTTTAAACATAACAATGTTTAAACGTCAAATGCTAAAAGAATATGTGCGACATGATGGTTTGTGCAGAGAGTGATGCTATAAAGTGCATTCTACAGGACGGCAGCACTTGGATTTTATAGCCTTCGCCTTACTTTTCTCTGTTAGGAGTAATACGTCATTCAGAACTGAAGGGTCTACTTATATTTGTGTGCACTGACAGTAAATGTGATTTTATAAAATAAAGAAAACAAGCGCATTCTGCCTTCTCTTCTTGAACAGGAGCGCTTCCCAAAAATAAACCAAAGCTCTGCAAAAAAGACACGATAAATATATCTATAGAAAGCTTTAAATTACCACTTAATGAAAAAGAAAATCGATTTATTCATTAAATTAAATAATTGGTAAAGATGACCTCTCTTTAAAGGCGTGTCTATGAAAAGATGGAGAATCAAAAAAAACGTGTTTATGAGTAAATAATTCAAATGTCTTCCTATTGTTTTCCCCCAACACATTCATGATAATTACGTTTGCTGGGGCATTGCGGCAAGATTATTGCATGCATCTGAACGCAGAACTCTTCAGCTGTGCTGACGGCAGCTCTCTCTCTGCAGCGGTACAATAAACACAGTGGAGTCACTTTTAGCTGCAGAGCGCGGTATTGTATTCACGGGATTACGGGTTACAGAAGTAACCTATTAGATTTGTTTTTTTTTTATATATAGATATCTAGCTTACTTGCTGAAACAAAACTCTGCATATTTTTTCAGAGATTTGATACCTCTGGCAAACAAAGTTTAGTCACAGTGATTGCCAATTAGTGTATGTAAGCAACAGAAGAGGTGTGACAACTAACACTGTGACTTGTGAGAAACAGAGCAACCACATGAGGGAACAGAGGTAAGAAGGTGATGCTAAAATTGTAAGTACTACTAAACAACATGTGAAATAAAGAGCTTTTTTAGGTGTCTTACATACAGTACATGAACAAAACACACACCTTACATTTGATGATGTATTCCACAGAATTACGTACAGTACATGCTCAATGTTTTCAGATACTTTCAAATGGACATAACCAGCTCTTTCGTGAAACTCATCTAAATCTCAAACTGTCACTGTCGACTTCATGGAGTTGGGGAATTTGTGGCAGTGCTGCCATTCGGCAAATTGCTTACATTCAAATCCAAAGAACAAAATCACATTGCCCAGTATTGAGTGATGTGTCATAATTTCTCCACCATGACAGGTTTTTGTTTGAGGACAGCTAAGAAATGCAGTTGCCAACTGCATCATTCTCACAGGAATAGTTTGTTTTGAAGATTGCTGTACATTGCTGGTATATTTAGGAAGACTAATTTCATTCATGTATGCACATGTCAACCAGATAATTACAGCATTAAAAGACTAAATTAGTCAAAAATAATACAAGTAAATATTAAGTGATATTAGGTGAGTCATTATAAATAATGATATGACATTACGACATGAGCCGATAATATAATAGACAAAAATAAAGTTTAAATTATTAAATTAAAAATATGACAAAGTCATAATATTGACATTAATTATGACATAAATTGAAATGATGTAAAAATGTATAATTATGATAATTGTTAACTGTAAAAAGTTTTTTTTTCATACTAAACGAAACCAGTCTAAAAAAAAATGTATACTCAAAAACAGTGTAAAAATGTGTTCTCGTCAGATATCATCTTATGTGGTGACTTTAGTTAATTTAAATCATTCATGAGTTATTTCGAATGATTCACAGATTGTTCTCACACTTGTTAGTACAGCAATGCAACATTCAGAGCTGTCAATTAAAAATGATGACACAGATAAAAGTCATGCAAGTAATCTTTTTTAGTGATTCAAAATGAACCCACAAACTCACTAAGATGTTTATTTCAGGTTAGTAAGATTTCAGTCTATTTACTCTGCCTGCAATTAATATTTTGTTCAAAATCACTTTATTTTTGTTCCTCTTTTAAAGGGGTCACACAGAATGATAAAATATGAGTCATGTGAGTCTTTTTTTTTCAGTTATGTCCGAACGAATGTATATTTTAGATTTGTGAGATATACGTATATTTACTGACTCATATGTCAGCATATAATTAACATTTGTTCAAAATAGCTTGATTTGTGTCTCACGTACAAAAGGAGTTAAAATGATGACATACAGGAAAAGGGTCATAAGGAATTATTTCCTTTCTTTCTGTCTTTTTTTCTTTGATGTAATAGCCTTTAAGTTTCTGCACTATTTATCAGTTATTTTTTGGCAGTACCACTTTAAGACAAATGCAAAAAACTTTTAGGTTTTTCAATTAAGAGATTGTTCTGTGAGGATGCATGTCTCTACTGCATGAGGTCCTTCATTGCAGATACTCAAGGTCTCCTAAACGCTCTATCCTCAATCAATCTTTTGTAATAAGCCACATTTTTGGTTCTGGGTAAATGAAGCAGACAGTTTCACTGACATTTGCACTTTTCCTCTACTGTTTCTGCTCAACCTACATAATCAGCATCCCCATGCTCCACCCCCAGAACCGGCTGTCGATCATGTCAGACAGATAGATAAAACAAGAGAGAATAAAGGTTAAGTTAAAGAGAAGTGGATAAAGGTAGAGAAGAAGTGCTATAGGGAGAGACAAAAAGAGAGTTTTCATGCTGAGATGGGCAACTATTTTCTCTTCAGCCGTTTTTGAGTTTCTACAGTTGATTTAGAATTCAAAGTCATCAGAACCTGAGCATACTTTTAATTAACCTGCTTAATGAAACAACTCTCCTTCCTCTCTTGTGGTTACAGGGGTTATGTGAGAAATCAAATCTTCTTTGATCTTTTGAGATAAAAGAACTTTATGTGCTATGAAAACATATTGTAACTTTCAGAGCTCAAAGTGTCCTCCACGGCTCTCTAAAAAAAGTTAATTGAAAGACGGCAGCTACAGGTCCTTCTCAAAAAATTAGCATATTGTGATAAAGTTCATTGTTTTCTGTAATGTACTGATAAACATTAGACTTTCATATATTTTAGATTCATTACACACAACTGAAGT
>JAUMHQ010000078.1:15463058-15473062 GCA_032361165.1 Enteromius paludinosus | reverse complement strand
CACCTAAAAGGAACGAAGGGATTAAAGGACACTCACCACAAGGTTTAGAGCACCGCCACCACAAGGATTTGAGCACCACCACCACAAGGAGTGAAGCACCGCCACCAGCACCGGATTAAAATCAGTACTCACCTGTCTATAAATAAAGCCACCCTCCGGGGTTTTTGTGTTCAACTTTTCGTCTCTGTCGTGTTCTCTAGCGCCACGGTTCACAGTATCTTAACTGTTCATCCTTAATCTATTAACTTTCTGTTAAGTTTAAGCAGCAGTTGGTTTTCAAAGTTAGCCGAGTTCATCCAAGCACTCTTTTGAACTTGGTGACCCCTGGTCTACATCATGTGTGTCTGTCTTGTCGTCTCCATCTTTCTTGAGTTAGCGGCGCACCACGTTTTTTTCTCCCGCTCATCAAACAATCAGTAGTTTCCGGTGCGCAATCCCCTCCTTCTCTCCAATGAACAATAGTATAGTACAATACTTAAATCAAAACATACTTAAGTAAAAATAAAATTGCAACATTTAAAAGTTACTTTAAAAAGTAGAAGTACACAAAAAACCTACTCAATTACAGTAATGCGAGTAAATGTAATTCGTTACTTTCCACGTCTGCAAACAATAAAGTATGCAAACCATCGTCACAATAATTGAGATTAATTGGGCATTTCATCCAAAGGGAACAAAAGATGACATCTTCTGGACTGCCCTTTTTTGGATTCTAGGGGGAATGAAAAGAGAAAAGGATAAGAGAGGAAGACCCAAGAACACCTGGCAGTGAACAGTGGATGAATAACTGATAGCCCTGAACCACACCAGGGGTATCATTTGGAAACTGGGTGCGGGGCGGTCTGGGTGATGCAGGGGAAACTCATCTAGTAGCGATGGATCTAGGATTTTGTCTCGGACAACCCAAGAACATTACTCAGGGCCGTATCACTCCCAATTGACTAGATAATCCAGTCGGACGGCCTATTGCTGAGAATTCAGAATTTCCTTGACCTGGAAAACTGCCGCCTCATTAAGGCACTCGGGGGGATGAGGTGTGGCCAGTTCGGAAGTGGGATTCTGAGCGACCAAACATCGCAACACTCGCTCAAGATCCTGGTTGGCATTCTCAGTTTGGCCTGAGGAAGCGATTCATTTCTGATTTTGAATGCGTAGCTCCTCAGTGATCTACGGCTCTGTGTATCAACTGCCGTGTATTTTAAAAACAGCTGACTGAGATTTACCACTAATCAAAGAGCCGGCTAACAGAATGCGCATTAATAAATCCATGATTAAATCGCCCAGCCCTACTGTCAGGACACGCTGGTAGGTAGCACAGGGACTACAGCGGACAATCCTGGAAGTAGACAGGATATCCTTTGGTGAATCCTCACCGGAGAGAGTGGATAACGAGCTGGCCAGAGGATAAGAGCAGCAAACTCGCGAGCGGGGCTCTGTACAGCAAAACAGAGGAACTGACAAAGACAGGACAAGTTAGTGCATATTAAATAGTGTTGGATAACGAGCCACAGCTGGAACTAGTTCCCACACTCAGCCACACCTACTCATTCATACACAACAGTCATGAATGAGATCGTGAACCCATGAACCGTGACACCCACAGCACTAAAATCTAGTGAGGCATTCATGCAGAGGAACAAATACAACGTTCTGGAATGGCCATCTCAGTCCCCAGACCTGAATATAATTGAAAATCTGTGGTTTGAGTTAAAGAGAGCTAGCTGTACATGTTCGGAAGCCATCAATCCTGAATGAACTAGAGATGTTTTGTAAAAAGAAATTTTCCCAAAATACCTTCAACCAGAATCCAGACTCTCATTAGAAGCTATATGAAGAATTTAGAGGCTGTTATAGAGGCTGTAAGGAGGATCTACTAAATATTGAGTTTATTTATTTTTTTTTTGGTGCCCAAATTTATGCACCTGCCTAATTTTGTTTAAACAATTATTACACACTTTCTGTAAATCCTATAAACTTAGTTTCACTTCTGAAATATCAATATGTGTCTCCTATAATATTTAACATAATTTTTTTATCGTAACAACCAACGATTTATACAGCAAAATCCTAAAGATTAACAAGGCTGCCCAAACTTATGCATCCCACTCTATATATGGAAGTGGCACAAAAGAGAAAAATGTGATTTCATGAGGTCTTAAAGACTTTGGTTTGGTCTAATATCTTCTTGTCAAATGTGCCAAAGCATAAGTAAAGACTTATTTTGCAGTTCATTTTACTAATGTGAAAATTTATGTGCAAGGTCCTTAATTAATATGCAATATTCTTGCACCTGGTACTTTGCGCTGATATTTCCTTGAAATAGCAGTAGTTAAGCTCTTTTGAATCATTCATCTATGTCTAAGCATTAGTAAGTGTCATGCCTCAGCCCCTCTGTACAAAGTAATTGAGTGCAGCATAGAATAACAGCTAGCCAGTGCTAAATTATGGGGTCCTGGAACAGTTACGAACATGGCACTTCTATTAGAAAGAGCCTATGAAACAGGTGCATTTAAATAGAGTTTAAATGCTAATTCATATTTATTTGTATGAGGATTTTGCTAGCTATAGGTATTATTATCAAATGTGCTTGCTAAAACTTATATCCTAACAACACCCTAGCAATGGCATTGCAATGCACTCACACACAAAAATACTTTTTACATATAGATTCCAAAAAGTTCCACCAAGAAAATAAAATGCTGTCATAAATAAAGTACTTACTCTCTGCTTCTCGAGGTCAGGGAAGGCACGGACACGAAGATTCCGTGAAACATGAACTATTTACTGGAACACATAGGATGCAGGGACCGAGACAGCATTAAGACACACAATGACATTCAACAACGACCAAAACAACACAGAAAACTGAAAAGGACACAGATTAAATGCAGACATAATCAAGGATAGGGAACACAAGAACACCTGGGACTAACAGCTGGGCTACAACACTAATGAAAAGGGGTAGGAACTATAAACAAGGCAAAAGCCGTGTGCACAGAATGAAAACAAAAACAATGGCTGAACACGACGACAAGATCGGACAGAAAATGTTACACTCTCATGTCATTCCAAACCCATAAGACCTTCATTCATCTTCAGAACACAAATAATATATTTTTATTTAGATCCGTGATCTTTCTGACCCTCCTGTAAACAGCAAGGGTCCTACCATGAGGTCCAAAAACATAGCAAGGATATCTGTAATATCGTCCATGTGACATCAGTGGTTAAAGTGGTGGATGAAACTCAAGTGCATTTGTAGAAGCAGTGGTCTGGAGTTCCATTGTCTAATAATATAAGGTGCCAGGAATGGGACACATACAGACCATCTTAGGCTAGTCTGGGCAGTTTTCGTGAGCAAGATTTCACATTTTTACTGCATTGACCTGTGACCACCTCAGTTTTTTTCTTTTCCCCCCAGCTGTCACCTCATTTGTTCTTATTGAAGAGTCTCTCCAAAACTAGAGTTGGTTCAAATGTCGAAAGCTCTTGAGAGGAATTACCCCACTTAGATTCACTCTAATCTCTTGTGTCATGTGTTGCATTCATTCTAATACAACCTCTTTAACTTAATTTCCTACTGTGTCTGAGCTCCTACGAGAGATGAACATGTTCTCATCACAGGTAGCACTTCCCCCCTATTAACCATTAAGTGCTCCTCCATATTACCTGCCCTCTGAAGTAATAACTTGACCCTCCAAAAGACAAATGCCTTTAAATATTGGACTTTAACCTTCTTCATTTTAGACAGCCATGTTATTATGAAAATATTCTCATACTGGAAAATGAAAATGTTGACTTCACTGTTTACGTTCATCACAATTTATTAAATCGTGTAGTGGTTCACTAAGCTGAACAGCCCCTCAGAATAACCTCTCTGTGATGGCTCTTACAATGATTCTACATGCCCATTTAGAATTTTTCTCCATAGAATATATTTTTCCGTAGTAAACTTTGGACCACATCAAAGTTTCCTTTCTTAACCGTCACTTAATTTGTTTTTATTGGAGAGTCAAGGATCTCTCTAGAACTAGAGCTGGTTCAACTGTTTAATGTTGTTGAGAGGATTTACCCCGCTTTCCTTCCTTGAAGATCCACTTCAAGAGCTCTTGTGTCTCATTAATATGTTGCATTCTTTCTAATTCCACTTCTTCATCCTAATATTGTACTGTCCCTGCTCTCTTACAAGGGATTACACAGAGTTTCCAAGAGTGATTCAACATTTCCAATAAACCAAAAATCAGCAAAAGATGGTCCAACTAGTCCCTTGACATTAGGGCCTTCCACACTGCAGGAATTATTTCGTAGTACCCAAACTAATTTTGGAACTACACACTTTTTGGTGTGCTTGCACCGCAGGAACTAGGAACAATTTTAGTTCCTGGAACTCCATTTGGAGGAACTAAATTAGCTCCTACATCAGATTAGGGCCTGAAAAAGTAAAAGGAAGTATCAGTGATGTAAGTGCACGCTCATTGGCTAAATGCTTACGAAAACACTTTGGCTGTGACTTGGTGTTAAATATTAAAGCTGTCCAGATTATTTTAGGCTACTCTGAGCTGCTTTTTCAGCAATATTTATTTCTGTTTTACCTTATTTAATTATGACTACCTCAAATATTTCATTCCCAACTGTCACCTCATTGGTTCTTATTGGATAGTCAAACGTTTTATGTCCAGCACTAGAGTTGGTTTGAATGTTACATGCTTTTCAGAGGACTTACCTCACTTTGAGAACTCTTGTCTCACTAATGTGTTGCATTCATTCTAATTCCACCTCTTCATCTTAATGTCCTACTATTTCTGAGGTCTTTCAGTGGATCACACAGAAAGTGCCTTATCAAGCCTGCCCTGAACATGTTCTCATCACAGGTAGCACTTCCCCCTCTGTTGACCGTTAAGTGCTCCTTCACATTATGTGCACTCTGGAAGTAATAACTTGACCCTCCAAAAGAGGAACACTGCATAGCTGATTCTCTGACTCCCTGATAGGGCTCGCTTCTGATAAACGGCTCTTTGCAGAGCTGCTTTTTTTGCACAGGTGAGGCAGATTAATAAAGTTTACAGCACATACAAGCTTCAGCAATTTATCCCTGACTGCTGGTAATGTTCCTCTCTCCTTCTCCTATTAATCTCTAGCTCAGACAGAGCTTGCTACTGCAACACCATGCTGTGTCTATTCCCATGTTTCATACTGCTAAAAGCCACAGTCTTTTCACAGTCCCTAAAAGATAGCTTTCCTCCCTGCATTCTTCAACAAGGGGTAGGTGTATAAGCTTTACAGGGAGATACGGTTCACGGTGCCTATGTGTGTTCATGTACGCCCGTGTGACAGTGTTAAATGATCCTCAGTGGTGATGCGCTCAGGAGTGATTTGTTCGGGCCCACAGGTATCGATTCCCCAGCTGCCCAAAACTAAACAGAACAAATGATGAGCATGGATGAATCCTGAGCCATGTGAATAAGAGCTGCGACGAGAGAGAGCACTGCGCTCCACCCATTTATCTCTATCAGAATATTCACTTCCCAGAACTTAAGTACAGCATGTCATGGCACTCCTGAGCTCTCACACCACTGCTGAACCCTGCTGCGGTATGCAAACACTTGTTGCTATGCTAGATGTTTCAAAATTTTTTCAAAACACCTTGTTGGCCCTGCAATTAATCAAGCTATTTATTTACTTGCTTGCTCATATTTATGCTTCTTACCAGTGTTATTTGCACAACATCAAATTATTAACTTTGTTTAACACAATGCCATGGCAGAATGTGGTGTTTTAGATCATGTTTTTGGAATAAAATGGATGACATCTTAATTTTGTCAAAACTAATTTAATAGTTAGCCTTTTCTGTGTCCTAAATAATATATATAAAACTTGTTAAAACTTGTTTATGCAGGTGTCCATCAGCAAATCTGCTTAAGTGCTGACATAAACTTGTTTGTCTTGATGCGGCGCTGCAGCCACTGATCGCTGTGTGAAATCAGAGCAACGCGGCAGCAATTATGACAAGCATATTGTGGCCGGAGCCGATCAGTGTCGCCTTGGCAACAGAGCAGCAGCGCATGGAACTCTTCCGCCGAGGGATGGCCACGAGAAGCCTGGGCAGTGGCACTGGCTCCCTTGTTAACTGGAGAAGCTCAGCGAGCCTACTTCTCCCTGCCGGTAGCTCAAATGCATGATTATGATTGACTAAAAACTGAAATCCTTTCCTGACTAGGGCTATTGAGCACTGGCTGTTGGAAGGGGAGACCACAAAGGAGCAGATTTTGGAGCAAGTAGTAGAGGATAAAATGCTACGAGTGTTACCCCGGTCTATGAGGCAAGCCGCTGGCATGAGGGGGCCCCGATCCCTCACCGAACTTGTGGATACGATCGAGTTGGCGGACAAAGCCTTCCATCGGGAGGCTGGGGAGAGAGCGCATTTTTTCCCCCGGAGGGTATTCCAGGAGCGACGCAGGCCGTAGGGGGCACCCAGCGCGCAGTACACAGGCCACCAAGTCCCCGGGATGAGCCCATACCAACGGATCAGCCGCCCTCGCCGACCAGGAAGTGGATGGCAGGCTGTGCGGTACATCGAATGGTTCCACGGGGAATTCCCCGCACCACTGTTGAGGTACAAGGAAAAGTGTATAATGCTGTGCTAGATTCAGGTAACAGTATAACACTAGTCAGGCCTGATATATTAGGACTCCGGCCAAAACTTAGTTGTCCCCTACCCATAACCTGTGTGCACGGAGACACTCAACAAGTACCCACATGTACTATTACAATAAAACACTGTGTTACTAAAGATGTGTTGGAAGCAGGAGTGATCGAGGAACTGCCTGTACCGGTCCTTTTGGGATGTGATTGGCCGGGTTTCGAAGAGGCGCTAGTCCGAGCCGCACAGCCTGCCCGTCCGGCAACCAGGACGCCGACAAGCAACCCAGATCTACCATATCAAACTTGCTGAAGTGCTGGGTCGGGGACCAGAGCCAGGTGGCCGCCTTCACCCTTCCACAGCCTGCGGTTGTTAAAATGGACCCCCACCTCTCGGTCGCCCAGAAGACGGAGCTGCGGCACCTGGTCGGTCAGTACCAGGATGTGTTTTCGGAGACCCCTGGCCATACCAACGTCCTTCACCATGATATCATCACGGAACCTGGAGTCATTGTTTGGCAGCGGCCCTATCGGATCCCGGAAGCCCGTCGGCAAGCTATTGAGGAGGAGATCCAGAAGATGCTGAAGCTGGGGGTAATCGAACCATCACGGAGCCCATGGTACAGCCCCATCGTCCTGGTCCCGAAGCCAGATGGTACCCTCCGCTTCTGTAATGACTACCGGCGCCTTAACGAAGTCTCCCAATTCGACGGCTATCCCATGCCCACAAAGTGCCAAGTACCAGCTTCTCCTCCCTAGCTGCCCCTCTTTCAGACCTGACCAGGAAGGGGCATCCAGAGAGGATTCGGTGGACCGAACAGGCGGAGGAAGCCCTCACCAAAGAACCAGTTCTTCACGCCCCGGATTTCAACCGCCATTTCCTGTGGCGGGAGCTGATCAGCGTCGCCCTGGCAACAGAGGAGCAGCACCTGGAACTCATCAGCCCAGGCAAATCGTTCACGGCAGGACCCGTATAAAAGGAACACCAAACAAGGAAGTGATTGAGGAACGTCTCCATTTGATATGTGTGACTTACCTTTCTCTCTCTCCCAGAGGAATCGCCGTGAACGAGACGCCCGGGCCACCAAGGAGCACTGGAGCACCGATCACCGACACCTAAAGGGAAGAAGAAAAGGGACTTTGGAGCACAAGAAGCACCATCACCGTCACCACGACCGTATTACTTACTCATCTTTGTTGTTTCATAAATCCACCCTCTGGGGTTTGTGTTCATCTTACCTTGTTGTCTTCACAATATGGAACCATCAGCTGTCAAACGCTCTCGCAGTACTTTTATGTTATACACCGATCGTTTGCTGCAGAGCCACTTCAAGTTGAACACAGCCATGTCTGTCAGCACTTAAGTAATATGCAATTTTTTTTGAGATACTGAATTTGGGGTTTTCATTTGTTTTTTCATTTTCAGTTGTCAGTTATAATCATCACCATTCAAAGAAATAATAATATACAGTATATAATAAATAATAATAATATATATAATAATAAATAATCTATGTGGAATGAATGTATACATTATACAAGTTTCACTTCTTGAATTTGAATTAGTGAAATAAATCAACTTTTTGAAGAAATTCTGATTACATGACCAGCACCTGTATATATACGGTACTGTGCAAAAGTCTTAGGCCACTAATATTTTCAAATATACAGGTAGGTTTTTGTCTTTGTAACGCTGTAGGCGTGGTTCTCTGTGTGTAGTCTTGTCATGTTTAGTGTTTACATTTCAAATCCATGTGCTCTGTGTTTATGTTTACCTTCTGTCTCCCATGTGCTGTCGTCATCATCTGTAACCCCACCCTTGTAATCAGTGTTCACTCCTTGCCAGCCTTGTGTGTCCAGGTGTTCCCCATTATCCTTTGATCGTGTTTAGTATTTAAATGTCCAATGTCCAGTTGTCCGTCGTAAACGTTTCATGTTCGTTCCTGTGATTGTCAGCATTGATCTTATAAGTTCGTCAGCTTTCATGTCTTTTTGTTGTATAATAAATGTTCCAGTTTTCGCTGAATCTCTTGCTTCTGAACCTCCCACTGAGAAGTGAGATCGCGACGTCACCACAGCGAGCTCGTGACAGTCTTGGAGACGTTGCCACAGTTCTTCTGGATTTATTCTGTCTCAGTTTGTTCTGTTACTTACAGACAATAATCTCACTGCATTATTACAGTTAATGACAAAAATAATGTTTGGAAATGTAAACTGATATTTCCAACTGACACGCTACCTGTAACGAGGGAGACAGGAGGTGTGCGGTTTCATCTGCAAACTACTTTAATGAGCGAACGCACAGGGTAGGAACAGGAAGAGTTGATTACCAGCAGACAGTGACATCAAAGGCAGAGACACGTCGAACGGTATCCAAGGGGAAAAGGCAAGAGCGAGAGTCCGGGGGCGGGCTAGGTCGAGAACGATAATCCGAAACAGAAACACAGAGAACACAGGAGGCAACAAAGGGGACAATACACACAACAAACTGTGCTGTGAAAAACACAAATGAGTCTTAAAGTACAATTCCAAACAAGACAACGTGGTGGAGAAACGAATGGGTGGCCATAGCGACAGACAAGGTGGGTGGAGACAACTGTTCATAATAAAAGTCCTTAACACGGAATGGAGGGATAGACAAACAATGAACATAGTCCGGGCTGGAGTGCCCTCTAGTGGGGCATGATGGTACTTCCAGCTGGCATCGTGACGCTACCGCAAAAGATAGAAATAAGCGACTTAAAACCATTTTTTGTTGGTGAAAATACTAATGGCCTTAGACTCTTGCACAGTACGTTTTACACATAACTTATATATATATATATATATATATATATATATATATAGGTATGATGACATAGCAACTGATCGCGGCGACCATTCTGTCTCAACAATGTGTTCCAAATTACGTGGTACTGTTAATGTGTATGTCATTCAATATCTTCTCCTGGCTACCTGGCGGGAGTATGTTTTTCCAGAATATGACGAGAATTACATTGAGTGCAAACCCCTGCAGCGTTGGACACTTCAGGATTTCAGCCCAGAGGTGTTTTCAGGTCACCGCAACTTTCGGAAGATTTGCATGTCTTTCAACTGGTTGGCAGGCTTGATCTAAGCTTTGGACACTACTGAAAGGTAGGTGGACTCTCCAAGCTAATTAGGCTTCTAGAGCTGCTTATGTTAGAGAAATCCAATGTTAATGCCGGTTTCACACTGCACGCGTCAGCAGGGCATTAGCAGCGCCTAAGCGGTGCTGAACCGCAGCTTGTACTGCAGTAGACTATAGAAAAGCAGGTTATTTCTGTCGTATTTTCCAGCGTTCTTCTCTGAACGTTGTGTGCTTTAATTTATGTTATTGCCAGCAT
>JAUMHQ010000078.1:15395621-15408584 GCA_032361165.1 Enteromius paludinosus | reverse complement strand
GCTCCCTTCAAAGATTTTCAATTGGATTTAGGTCTGGAGACTGGCTAGGCCACTCCAGAACCTTGATATGCTTCTTATGGGGCCACTCCTTGGTTTTCCTGGCTGTGTGCTTTGGGTCATTGTCCTGATGGAAGACCCATATGATGGTCACGACCCATATTTAATGCTCTGACTGAGGGAAGGAGGTTTTTGCCCAGTATGTCAAAACCTCCTCAATATACTCCTCCAATGGCCTCTCTCCCTGGTAAAGCTCCGACAGATGCTCCTCTGCCCATGTCATGTTGCTGTTTGTTATGGTCCGTGATTCTGTAACGTTTGGTGGTTGTAGGAACAAGCAGACTTGCACGAAGGATTCAAAAAAGAACGTATATTTACTTGCATCAACACACACTTGACATTAACATACAATAATCACGGACAAGGGAGAACTCAAAAGGACAGGCATTTAAACACTGAGAACTAATGACTAAACTAGACACAGCTGGGGACACACACAAGGAACATAATTAACTAATAATCACAGGGAAACACAGGAAAAAACATGTATGGGCAAGACACGTGGGGAATTACCTAAATAAAACATGGGGACAAGACTTAGACTAGACAGACATGTGACACATACAATGTGATTTCCAGATTTTTATTTTTAGATTCTGTCTCTCTCAGTGGAAATGCACCTATGCTGAAAAATGTAGACCCCTTAATGATTTCTAAGAGAACTTGCAAAATCACAGGGTTATCAAATACTTATTGACCTCACTGAATATATATACATATATTCTTTTTTTTTACCTAAATATTTTGTCTTTTCATAGCAAAATGAAAAAATTAATTCCTGAAAAACACTGAAAAAGGAGCCATGCTTTCATGAAAGTCTATTCTAAGATAAGTGTATTTCAGCTGTACAAGTAGATTGTGTTATTTGGGTTTTGTAATAGAAAAACATTTGAATAAAATCTTGTAGTTTCAGGAGTGTGCTGGGTATTCTTGTAGGTTGGCAATTCTGGCCTTATTGTTACATCAATTTCTAGCCTGCTGTGATCCGAATGGAATGGAGTCATATTGAAAGACAAATGGCCTTGGTTACAAAGGAGGCCTTCATGGCCAGACACCGCTATCCTCAAACCGTGACAAAAACGATAAAACCTCCAGTGCAGTTTAGCTAATATATCAGGCCACGGCAGCAGTTAATTGTTTATCTTGAACTAATTTGAAAATAATTACAAATCTGACCCACCAAGATAAATACTGCATTAGTAGATGAATAGAGTAAAGCGGATGATTAAATATGGGGAAGAGGCTTTGGATAGTGACATAAATGTAATGGCCGATCACCTTCAGGTTATTATGTGCTGAATGCTAGAGATTATGAGAATGTGATTATTTAATCAATTAATACCTGACAAAGTTAAGGCCAGGTTAACAAAGATGACCGACTGTGATGTTAGTCGAGTTGAATCAAGTTTTTAATGCACAAAAAAAATACATGCCAAAATGTGACTTTATTTTTTTGCTAATACAATGATTTCATTTTAAATCACTAAAAATAGTAATATATTTTAATTAATTTAAATAATCAACATAGAATAATATCTTTTTTTTATGACTAAAATAAATATATGTTATAACACATAATAATAATAATTTTAATAACATTAAATAATAATTGTATTTTCTTTAATAATTATATATATATATATATATATATATATATATTTTTTTTTTTTATGTAAAATTTTCTCAAATTGGGCCCTTAGAAAGCAAATGGCAAAGAAGTTTAATTTTTAAATAATTAAAATAATGTCAAATAACATTGTTTATTAAATGTTTATTATTATATTTGAGGAATTTTGTATTTTGTATATGTTATTTAAATGTCACATTCTCATTAAAAAAGTATATATGTGTAATAATAAATAATAAACTCAGATGGGGCCCTTTATTACATACAGCATTAGACCCCTCTGATTCGTGTTTTTTTGGTTTTCGGTATTTGTGCCCTCTGCCGGCATTTATGTGTGGGAGGGGGCCCTCTAACTGTTTGGTTCCCCTGGGAGTCTGGAGCCCCTAGGCACCTGCACCTAATTTTTCCTTAATGGTTCTTAAACAGCTTCCAGGAGTCAAGTTTTTATCAGTCCCCTGGGAAAGTTTTGTTTACAAGATACCAAGCTGACAAACAAACTTTGATTAGCTGTTATGACACTTTCCTGTCTTGCTTGTAATGACAGTTCCCAGGAGAGCTCTCACGCCAAGGCGTACACACTACATTTGTGAAAAGCTTGACTTTGACACAGTAGATTACATCAACACCACAAGTTTTATATTAACAACCTAGAGCTCACCACAACCACAAGTGCAGTACTAATCAGCTGCTTTAGGGGCAGATTTACCATTCTTCCCAAAGACAACCAATATCAACCAATTCTACGGGACTTCTGGAGCAAGAAACTCTGAGTTGTTCATTCCCAAAACAACAGGAACTTTACTTACTAGTTTTTTCAAGGAAATAGTCCACCTAAAATATAAAAATCCTTTCATGTTGTTCCAAACACAGTGTTATTTTTCCAGTCAATACATGATAGTCCATGTTTTCTGAAGCCATACAACAGCTTGTGTGAGGAACTGCCTGGGAGAAAAACTGAATACAGGCTTGTATTTATATAATAATGACGTAATTTTCATTTTGAGTGAACTATCCCTTTAAAGGTTGGACTGACCAGCTGTAAAATAAACACCTGCGTCTTGCATCTTGATTATAATTATATTGCAGTGTGGAAGGCCTTGTTGATTATAATTGTTAGGGTTGTTATAGCATTGTTGTCCTGTGTTGCTGTTTTGCATTGAAAACTGGATGTATTATATTTAAATTATATGGACAAGGATAGAGAAGTAAGATGAGTGCAATTCATTGAGACTTGCTCTTTCTTAATAATCATGAAGTATTCGTTTCCCTATTACTATAGCGCTTATTGATGGGTTGATTTGCATATGCAAATACTGTATCTTCACTGATTAGTATGGAGCGACAGGTGGTTTTCTGCATTTTTAAACCTCAAACTGCTTCATTTAGCAGAATTTAGTGCAAGATTTGTGATAACGGAGAATATTAGAAGTTCAAAGCAAGCATAGTATAATTTTACACAGTTAAATGCACTTATTGCGCAAGAGCACCACTGAGAAATTAACATACTGTAAGCATTTATGAACTTCATCAACCCTCATGTTCTGTTGAGATCGACTCCCTGAGACCCTGATGATGTGCTTAAAAATAATTATAGCAATTTAAAAATGAACCTCTTATTTTCCTTTTAAATTCTTTTAGCACTGTGCTTTTCTCTTCCAACTGTACAGTCAGGCAGATATAACTGAAGTTACCTTTATGTGTGACTGATATCCACTCTAATGAAATTCATTCTGTTTGAGGACAGTCTGACCCGAGAAAAAATGTATTGTAAAAAATGTCATTAATATGGAATCTGAGACTCCAAACGGAACATTTTGTTCATTTGCTTAAATTCTCATTGACTGTTTTTATACAGACCTCTGAAATTTTAATATCTCGGTTTTATGCATCGTGTGACAGTGGAAATGGTTATCATCAAGCTGAAACTTTTTTTTTCATTCAGACCAGGTTTTACTGTTATACCAAGATTGAGTTAGACCTTCTGAATCGTATTGAGTGTTTTCATACCCTGCCAGTACAAAGAAGAGACCTGAGCCAACGAGAGCCGGGGAGACACACAGAGGCGCAAAGCTTGAATTGAAGATGGCAGCTCTGCCAGATTTGATGAGAAGCAGACGGTTTGGATGGCATTAGGACAGATGAGAGGAGGCACAAACACATATGCATGCTGCAGGAACAGGCAAGCCCTCAACTGGGACACTGCCCTGGGCAGACAAACAAAAAATTTGTAAAATACTTTTTCTGCTTTGATGGAGACGATATCTGTGAAACAGCTTGTACCAGATGGATCCTATTTTAGAACTAATTTGGTTTTACAAATGAGATATTCACAATAAAAGACAGAGTCCAAAGTGCACAAGTACACATTAATGTGAAACTCCCAATTCTCAAATTAATTTAGAAATTTAGAAAGCTGTGTCCTAAAATCAACCCCTATTCCCCGTATTTTGCATATGCAGTACTTTTCAAAAACTCGGGGTCCCCCCATTTATTTATTTATTTACAGGGATTCATTAAATAGAGATATGTCCTTATTTTTAAACTATTTTATGCTTTTTATAACTTTAGTAGAATGATTCCTGAATGTTATTCAATTCAGAATGAATAATAAAATATTATAAAATATTAACCTTGATCTGCAAAAGGAAGCACATAGCAATGATGCAATAACATTTGACAGTATTTCCATTTCTGCTGTCTTTTTTGATGATAGTTTTGATGTAGTTTTGGTAAGCAGAGGAGACTTTTTTTTTAACCACCCCTAATTTATAAATTATTATTATTATTTAATTTTGAACAGTAGAAATGATTCTACAACAATCCGGGAACGTTCTCTTGCATACTGTATAATATTTGCAATGTTCAAAATTTGCTCACTTATTTATGTTCACTAGCCCATATTTGTGGCATTTACTATCCAGGGAATAGTGAATAAGAAAAAGAGAGAACAAGCACAGTATAGGAGATTCTGAAACTGTCCAGTGATGATTATTTCAGGAAGTAGTTTCCTGAAGTAGTTCTAGGAGTACGAATATACTGTACTATTGATTTTGTTTTGCATATGTGTAAAAATAGCTACATTTTAGAATATTGGTTCCGAGCAAGGAATATATTTGCATACACTAATAAAGCACATAAAGAAAGATTGGAATAGAAGAATATGGATTAGTTGGGAATGTTGGAGACTTTATGTAGATAATAAAAAATGTGTAAAAATGAAAAATAGATTGTGCTAATTAAATATTTTAATGGATGAAATGGGGGAGAAAAAAGAGCTACTGTATGTTGGAAGTGAAATTAACTATGTGCAATTTATTTTTAGATACATTTTCCCAATAAATGTCCTCATGTCATTTTTTTTCTCTAGGTTGGGATGTTTTGGATTGTTGACAAAATAAATAAATAAATAAATAAAATGCAGTGGCCTAAATATAAAGGTGAAATTCAAGTGAATCTAAGTGCATTCGATTCAAAATAAATGTAGTTGTAAACCAATTTCGAGAGTGAGGTCGAAACGCAACCCAGCTGTTAGCAATCAGCTAATGATCACCGCCTACATTGTTAGCCAACCAGACCGCTAAATTCCACTGTAAATAAACCAGTTTCCTTCCCTTCTGTATCTTGCTTTTGCATTCTTCGGAATCATTTGCCAAGATACCCTCAATCATGTCTGAATCAGACCTCTCCAACAACGCTCACGAGGACCCGATTCCAGCATTCTGCTGAGCCCGAGACCCCTGGAAAAACCGAGGCTGCCAGCAGAGGCCGAAGGCCTACTCGCCTAGCCGCTACTTCTCCAGTGAGACACCGTTCCCCTCATCTCCACCATCCCCGATCTTCACAAATTTCTCCAGTTAAATCCTATGCTTCTGCTCAATCATCTGCAAGCAAATGGACTATACCGGCTCTCCGACACACTCTTGCAGCCGGAAAAGTCAAGTTTTCCCGCAAAGCCACCAAAGCGGATTTACTGGACTTACTTCACGAAACACTGCCTAACACAGCTCCACAATCATTATCCAAAGTTTCTCCAAAAAGGAAAAAGGACTTACCCAACCATCATCCGCTCCTCCTCGCTGATCCTCCAGAGCTTCAGCCAGCTGTGGCTGCAACCCGGAAACAGCCGATCCAGCCCCGTCCACCAGCCAACAGCACCCAGCAGCCGTCAGCCAACCCAGAACTTCAGCCATCCCAGCCACACTCTCCCAGCTCTCAGCTCCGCAGTATCTGCTCTTCTCCTGGCCGGCCGCTCCATTCACCGTTACCAATCCTGCTCCCAGCTCTAGCCAAACTAACTTTCCTTTTTCCATTCCCACAGACATTCAACACCTCCTGGACAGTCATTTCTGGACTCTTCTTTTTCTATTCCCCCCCCCCCCCCCCGCTTCTCTCTCAGCTCTCCCTACTTTCCATTCTGCTAACCCCGCTCCTGCTCCCAATCTCAACCCGCCCATCCCCCTCTCTTCTACCGCCCGCCTTCCCTTCTCTCTCGCCACTGCAACTCCCCTTCCCCCTCCAGCTAACGCTCTTGCCGCTGATCCAATTCTGGTCTCTAACTCACTCAGAACTCAAATTCTAGCAGATAACGACATAGATTTATTCTCTCTTCTTTCCCCTTATTCCCCCAGTCCTGCAGACCGCCGGGTGGATTGTGGCAAATTCACCCTCACACTTAAGCACTCCCAACCTAACACTTCACGGTCTCTTACTTTTCCTGAATTCACTATCACTTTCACTCGCTTCATGGATGTCATCTGTTCTGTCTACCCCCGCTGGTTGATTATTTGGCCATCATGGCGGAGCTCGCGTCCTCCTACGGGGCACGGACTTTTACATCTATCACCAAATGTTCTCCGCTAAAGCCGCACTCCGTATTTCACAATGGAATCAATGCATTTCCTGGGTAGCTTTAGATTTGGATTTACATAACCGGGTTTTCACAGGTTGCCGCAATTTCACCTGCGCGGTCTGCAGGTCTGTTTCCCACGCTTCTTCCTCCTGCCCCCTGATCAATTCTTCTCTTCCTCCTGCACCTGAACCCCCAAATCCTCCAGCTACGTTCCCTGCATTCCCTCACTCTTCCAACAAAGGTTTCCCCGTTCTTCTAATTCTACCCGCTCTGATATCTGCTTCAATTTCAACGCCAATAAATGCACCCGCGCCTCATCGAGTATTTATCGACTCCTGTGAATGTGTCTAAACTAGCTGAAGAACTGTGTTTTCACCCTGATTCTAATTTTACTGATTATCTGTTATCAGGTTTGATCCAAGGAATCCACCCCGGTATTTGCAGCCTACCCTCCCAATCTCTCAAATGTCCAAATTTCCTTTCCGCCACTACTGATCCAGAATCAGTCAAGCTTCTTCTCGACAAAGAATTAGAAGCTAAATTCATGATCGGCCTCTTCCCCGCTCCTCCCTTTAGGATCAGCCCAATTGGTGTCGCCACAAGAAATTTTCTGGCAAAAAACGCATGATTATTGATCTCTCTGCTCCACACAATTCTCCCATTCCCAGCATAAATAGCCTAATTCCCATAGAGGAATTTTCCCTAAATCAAGCCATTATCAAAACAGTAGGCAGAGGCTCTTGGATGGCCAAAGTTGATCTCACCTCAGCTTTCAAAGTCATGGCGATCCACCCAGATTTCTGGCATCTCTTTGGCATCCAGTGGCTGAACCAATTCTTTTTCGCTGTTCGCCTCACGTTTGGATGCAAAAGCAGCCCCAAGATCTTTGACATGCTCTCAGAAGCCATCTGCTGGATCCTCTCCAACAACTACCAGATTAATCATCTCATTCATTTGCTTGATGATTTTCTGATCATTTCCACTCCAAATGCCATCCCCACTGCCGACTTGAAAAAAGTCTTGCACATTTTTTTTCTGAGCTTGGCATCCCAATCGCTCAGGAAAAAACCTTAGGGCCCAGCACTTTCATTGAATTCCTAGGTATCAACCTAGATTCTCTCAAATTTCAAGCCTCCCTCCCCAAAGAGAAAGTAGACCATATTATCCTGGTCACAAACGAACTCATCTCCAATACTCAAAGCTCTAAAAGAGAGCTCCTGTCCGTGCTGGGTCACCTCAATTTTGCTATGCGCATCATCCCACAGGGCCGAGCCTTCATCTCCCACCTCCTCACCCTCGCATCCTCAGTCCCGGAGACAACTGCATTAATGAATTGAAACTGTGGTTATCCTTCCTTTCCAAGTGGAATGGCCACTCTTTCTTCTACCACAATCTCATTTCAGCCCCCATCGACATCCAACTCTTTACCGATGCAGCCCCATCCATTGGTTTTGGAGGCTTGTACCACAACCACCCCTTGGCCCCCCCAGTTTTGCAGAGATCCCCTCCCACCTAGCATTCTCAGCCCTGTACGAAATATACCCCATCATTGTCGCAGCCGCACTCTGGGGTAAAGAATGGACTTCCCTTTGCATTTTGATCCATTGCGATATGAAGCAACGGTCCATTGCATCAATAAACAAAGATCCCACTCCCAAGCCATCATGCCATTCATTAGAAAATTGGTTTGGATTTCTGCAACTAACCAGTTTATTCTAACAGCTAAACACATCCCAGGAAAAGAAAACGTCATTGCTGACTCCCTCTCTCATTTTCTTTTTCAGAAATTCAAGAATCTGGCCCCAGATGCAGACCCCCTCCCGACCCCAGTTCCTCGCTTTTCTCAACTCATGTTCCAGTAAATCATCCCCTGAGGCCCCTCTATGAAGCCTCTCTATCCTCCATACTCCAAGCCATCGCACCCAGAACCATTCAGTCATATATTACAGCTTCGAGGTCTTTCAAAAATTTCCATTCAAGCTTCAATCTGCACTTCCCTGATTTTTCACTACTCTCCATAACCTAATTTATTTCTTATTTAAATTCCCACAAATCCAGCTCCATTAAAAGTTACCTAAGTGGAGTACAGTTTTTCTACAAACTACTGTACGGCTCACCCTCCCCCACCATCTCCAATGCTCAAATCTCCCTGCTGTTAAAGGGTATACAAAAACAAAACCCACAATATCCAGCCCAAAGACTTCCTATTACACTCAAAGTCCTGACCCGCTGCATCCAGACTCTTCGCAATGGCTACGCTAACCCTTTTTGTAACCAGAACCCTGGACGCCATGTTTACCCTGGATTTTTTCAGGTCATAAAGATGCTCTGAGCTCATGGTCAACTCTGCCTACAATCCCCTCATACACCCCTCTGTAGCCGACCTTTCCATCCTTGATAACCATACCGCCTCCTTTTTCATTAAACAAAGTAAAACTGACCAACTAAAGCAAGGTCATTTCATCTACATTTTCAACCTTCAGTCCCCCATCCAACCCTTCCAGACCATCCTAGCCTTCCTTAATTTCAGGAAGTCTTTCGCCAGCTCCCCCTCCGTCCCCCTATTCCAAGACGAAACCTATCTCCCAGCGTCTAGGTTTTGGTTCCAGAAACACCTCAAAGCTGTTCTCCTCTTTTCAGGCATTAACCCCGAAAGATTCTCCTCTCACTCTTTCCGGATAGGTGCAGCTACATTAGCAGCCGAAAGAGGCCTACCTGCAAATACATTCCAAATGCTCGGCTGCTGGTCATCAGAAGACCTAGAGGCAATGCCAGCCCATCCAAGGCGGTCGCCTAGGGCCCCGTCTTACGTAGGGGGCCCTGCAAACACCAGTGTAATAAGCGTTTTCCGTTTTTACTTTTGCACGTGCAGCACAAGTGTACTTGTGAAACTTAAACCACGCCCACAATGCACAGATACCATTTAACACGATACTATTCACAACGACGGTAAGAAAAATACCCCACCATATTTTCTTAAAAGAATAGCTCTGTATAATTCATACATGACAAATAGCTGAAAATGATAAGAATTACAAAAACAACATTGTTAATAAAAGTGGAAAAAGATTAGAAACATAAACAGCAGCCAAAGCACCACACTCTGTTTAGCATAACACCTGCTGTGTGGGCGGAGTCGGCGCCTCATTGGAAAAGCATCGTGTTGACCCAGAGCAGTGTACATAAAATAGTTTCTGCCATTTAACAGAACATGGTATCCCTTCTGTATCTCACTTTTGCAATCCCTCCACCTCCCCTACTCCTCCGTTCACTCCTAAGGCGGGGCACGCAGGGTTTGAGCCGGCCTCGAGCCTGGCCCTCGCTACGGCTATCATAACTAGGGCTCGAGGTTCTCCGAACCCCCGGCTCGCCCCTGACAGCATGCAAAACTCGCTTTATTTTACTACCATTATTGAGAAAGCGCAAACTCTTGAAGCGATTTTAAAGTAATATAAAAAGCAATTTTTTTAAGCCAGACATGTAACAAATAGAAAAAAAGTTTAGTTTTATTCACAGAAAAATGATGCAGCAAAACCTGTTAATTATAAGGTGAAAAACTAAATGGATCTATATATGTAAATTTAGCATAAACAACAGAAAAGGACTGCGAGAAGTCTCTGTGTGGCACTTTATTATAAATTTTTTATCATACATTTTTTATCATTTTCTCAGTTTGGATGTACATTAGCATATTTTGTGTTATTTATTAATACCCTGGACCACAAAACCAGTCAGTGTATTTATTTATTTATTTTTTTTAAATAGAGATTTATTCATTGTCTGACAGCTGAATAAATCAAAGCTTTGCATTGATGTATAGTTTGTTAGGTTTGAACAATATTTGGCAACATTTTAAAAATCCGGAATCTGAGGGTACAAAAAAAATCTAAATACTGAGAAAATCACCATTAATGTTATCCAAATGAAGTTCTTAGCAATACATATTACTAATCAAAAATAATTTTTGATACATTTACAGTATGAAATGTACAAAATATCTGTATCTATATATAGTGGAACATGATCTTAACTTAAGAATCCTAATGATTTCTGGCAAAAAAGGAAAATCAATATTTTTTATGGTATAATGTGTAGTTGAGAAATACACTGTAAAATCTAATTAGTTGGGCTTACTTGAAAAAAGCATGCAAACCGAATGCCTTAAAAAAAACTAAGTAAAGTGAAATATAAGGAGTCTGTTGTTCTGACAAATGCTTAGTTAGTATAGTTTACTTAAATGAGAGTTATAGTAACTAAAAAATAACTGTATGGTGTACTTGGTCCTTTACTTTAGGTTTACTCACTGACTTAGTATAGCTACTCACTGACTCCCAGAGTGCATTGCGGAAATTACGCAATTGCTTTGTTTTACAGTTGTTATTGTGTTAATTTGCTGATTTAATTTGTTTTCTTGTGTCAGTAGTAGCACAATAAAAAGAGAAAATAAAATTAATTACAATTAATGAAAGTGAATTTAATTTAATTGTTACCATTGTTGGGATTCGCATGCTGAATGATGAAGTGAGTGTGTGACTTCAGCAAATTACCACATTTATTAAAGTTTTATATCATCCAAATTCTCAAGTGATTTATTGAAAACATCCAAAGTGTATAACAATGTTTATAAAACTCAAAAAGAAAACATGAGAAACATCACTAGAACAAAATAAAATAACTATATAATATATTAGTGTATAAGTGCTAGGTCACCTGTTAAAAGCAACCTTTTTATTACTTTTCTTCCTTTGAAATCAAATGACTCTGATTTCATGTTGTTTCACTGCATTAATTGGAAGATAATTATAAAGATGTAGACAAAATTCTAAGTGTCTTACCAAAGGGGAACACTAATCACTATAATGGTTAGTAAAAATGGTTATGTGGCATATGTGATGTTCAGCTGTATTGAAAATTCAACATTGAAGATGACTTTGAGTTCGTTTACATGGACCCTCTTAATGCGATTATAATGAGATTTTGACAATATTGCGATTAAACTTTACCTCATGTAAACGCAATACTTTGATTATAATAATGTAATTAAGATCATAATCACAGCAAGCATAATTGTATTAAGATAGGCGGCCTATGCCGATTTTAATCGAATTATTCATACATGTAAACACCTTAATTGAAATATTGCCGCTCTGACCAGTCTTTTATGGCTTTTACGGTACGGTTTCGTTTTTTAAGTCAATTTAGAAAAACGTTTGGAGCAGTTTTGTTTGTTAAATAGCGTATATTTCTTGTTTTTTAAAAGTAAAGGCCAAGCGGCCAGCAGCAGAAAAGCTGATGCCTTTTCAAATCATCACGACTTGAATAAAATCAATGTAGCCTACATACTAAAATAATTCAAGCATATAAAAATGTTTTAACGTTAAACCTAACTATAATAAAAGTGCGCTATAGCATGTCCCAACCCAGTCGCACGGCAGTTCGTGACTATATCACGAAATCATAATTTAATCTATTTATTCGTGGCTGGAACACGTTTATTTCGTTATTTTCACACATTTAAATTGGATGCATCTTAGTTTAAAAACGTGCTGGACCTAAGAAAATAACAAATAAACGTGTCCCTGCCACGAATAATTACAGTGAGACTGGGTTGCGGAGGCACCAGCGCAATCTCTTTTATTCTTTCAGTGGAAACAAAATAGCCTTTGTTGTCAGTTTTTCTGATAAAGTTAAGATCCGTCATTCAGAACTGTAAAGGGTCTTATTTGTGTGCAATATCAACTAAACGTGATTTTCTGCCTTCGCTTCTTGAAGAGGAGAAAAAAGAACCGAAAAGACATTATATATTTATCTATAGAAAGCTTTAATTGAAAAAAAAAACAAATTAAAAACAAAAACTCGTTAATTATGATCGTAATCCATTGAGATGACTTGTAAGTTACATATATGTCATATTCATCTTTGCGACATGAACGTACAAATTATTTTAAATATCGGATTTCCCCCGACATTTTTATAATTACTTTTACATGAATGACTCGCACCTGTAATAATTTGCAGATTAGAAATGTTTTCGGATAAGAAAGCATCACATTTTTGGGGAAACTCAGAAACACAACTCTGCTTTCACTCTTATCCAGAAACAGCGATAGCAGCATAGACAAACGAATTTCCATTCCATTGCTGCTGAAAAAGCATGGAATATAAACATAAAAATGTTTTTCATTAGATGTAAAATAAATGTAAGCAGTGGATAGTGGTTAGGTAACGCATCTGCGCTCTTTCTGAGTCCATAATTTGTCCTATGCAGTGGAGTGTGTGATTATGGCAGTAGAAAATTAACCACAATTCTTAGCGAATAATAAGAATATGGAAATAACATGTAAACGGGAGATAAAAACTTGCTCTTGACATGTAAACATCATAATGCGATTAAGTCCTTACTCTGATTATTGGAAATAATCGCATTATT
>JAUMHQ010000078.1:15373667-15388494 GCA_032361165.1 Enteromius paludinosus | reverse complement strand
ATAAAAATCCTTATTAATGGCAAAGATTACTTACATTTATGGGTTTGCTTGCTCGAGTGAGCCGCCATGTTGGAAATCTCTCCTAGCCCTTCGTTTGAAGTGAGGTCCCGAAAAATCTTCGGTCAAATTGAACCTTGAACCTCCGATCAAAGAGGAATTGAGACACCCCTACCCCTACACGTGAACGTGCCAAACGGAGGGGTAGGGGTAAGTGTAGGGGTAAGGGGTAGAATTGGGATTGGGCCTTAGGCTCCATTGAATACATGCCTCATAATTTTTGCCAACTTTTTTTGTCAATTTAACCGTAATACACTATTTTTATTTTTTTATTTATTTTTATTTTTTTGCTTACTATTTAGTAAGGTATATGTAGTAGTAAGTATATGATTTTAGAGTCTTTTTAACAGTTTTAGACACGTTATTTGTATGATTTACAAATATTTCAAACTTACCAATTTCGTATTTTATTATAAAGTGTACAATATTCCAGTATTTCTAAAAAGATTCCTCTATACACGTTCATGTAGATCTGGGCTGAGCCCTGAATGAGCGCTGACCCACGAACAGCCTACCGGGTGGCACAATCAATAAATTGGGCCTTTTTT
Source organism: Enteromius paludinosus (assembly GCA_032361165.1). Classification (NCBI taxonomy): domain Eukaryota; kingdom Metazoa; phylum Chordata; class Actinopteri; order Cypriniformes; family Cyprinidae; genus Enteromius; species Enteromius paludinosus. Next base: position 15,387,889 of record JAUMHQ010000078.1, on the reverse strand, counting down.
AGATAACGGCATTCCAATGCTTTGCAAACAAAACGGCATCTGGACAGCCGTGTTTATTTGCCCAAGGAAACTGAAAGAGACAGAAAATGAAGGAGAGGAAGAGGAAGAAAGATCTACGAGGTGGGTTTGCTTGTATGAAAAGACGCAACTAAACAGCACTCGACTGATAACCCTATAGATGGATTACCTCATCAATCATGTGTCTACACTTTTCCGTCGCTCTCCATATAGCACAAGGCAGCTAACATTTTGCCTTTTCATTCTATTGTCGACTATGAAAGGCACCACAGCATCTAAGATTACTAGCTCAGCTCTATTAGCATAATATTTACATAGAGATAAAGAACCTTGTGTAATTCAACATTTTCTAAGGCACGTTCCGGGACGTGATTGATAACCTGTTTTCTTACAAAAGAGGATCTTAAATACATAGACATTGGTACACATGGTTCGGAAACTCACCACAAACAAACAATGGACAATGTTTTATTTGTATTCATCTCAGTTATTTTCCTGCCCAAATATGCTTCTCAAAAAGAAAAAAAAAGGTTGGTCATAAAATGTGTGACAACAACAAAAAAAAACCTCAGATTTTGCCACGCACCACAGGATAAAACAATAAAACAATGCTAAATCCATAAAATAAAACACTATAAAAATTGTAAAATAAACTGACATTTCAACTTCTTTGTTGGCAGTAAAAAAAAGTTACAGAAAAATATTAATATAATATCAATATTAAATACTTGCAACAATAGACAAAATGAAAACTTCTTTAGTGGATTCTAAAGAATGAAGGAATTTATGTCTCTCATGTAAATAAATAACTAACTTTGTGTAAGGTAATGAGGTATTTTTGTAAATGCATCAACAATAATTTTTTTTTTGTTTGTTTGTTTGTTTTGTTTTGTTTTATATTTGTTCTAATTTATATTTCACAATTTTGACTTTTCCCTCACAATTAAGAGTTTATATTTCACACTTCTGACTTTTCCTCACAATTAATAGTTTATATCTTACAATTCTAATCTTTTCTCACAGTACTTCACATTTATATCTCACAATTCTGACTTTTTCTGGCATGTACCATTTTTTTTAAGTTTTTCTTGCAATTATGAGATTCTATATTTAGAATTCTTGACTTTCTCAAAATTACGAGTTTATAACTCACAATTCTGACTTTTTCTCGCATTTACAATTTTAAAATCACAGTTCCGACTTTTTCTTGCAGTTATGAGTTTATATCTCACAGTTTTAATTTTTTCCTCAAAATTAAGAGTTTATATCTCACAAATGACTTTTTCTTGTAATTAAGATTTCATATCTCAAATTTCTAACTTTTTCTTTTAATTGCGAATTTATATCTCAGTTCTGACTTTTTTTCCACAATTACAAGTTTACAAATCAGTATTTTGACTTTATCGCAAAACTCTACCATTTTCTCACAATTAAGAATTTTTTATCTCACAATTCTGACCTTTTCTCGTAATTACAAATTTATACCTCACAATTGTGACTTTTCCTCGAAATTATGAATTTAATTCTGATTTTTTTTTTTTTTATTATCAGAAATTCTCATTTATATCACACATTCTCTATTTATATCTTGCAATTCATAGTTTTCACACAATTATGAGTTCTTATTTCACAACTCTTATCTCTTAGAGATTTAAACACTTTCTTCTATATTTTCTTTGTTTTAACTCAGAACTCACAATTCTGAGATAATATCTTGCAATATCGTGTAATAACTTGTAATATATGTATGTATGTATACATTTTATTTAGAACTGTGTTGCCCAGTACAAAATCTGGGACCTGCATCAAATCAGTTGAGAAGTACTGATGCAAAATATTTCCGGATGTCACTCGGAAATGCATCCGAGAGTTTTTGACAGTGAAGAAAACATGCTGTAACCTCAGAAAAGAGGCTCTGTGATGCTGCTGCATATGGACGTGAGCACTCGTAAAGCCGAGTTTGTAAAACTCAAGCGGAGAGGCTGTCTCTTCTCTAGCAGCAGAGTCGGGAGCACATTAATGTCTTCCCTAAGAGAGGTAAGACAAAAACTACCGCTGCTGGAGAGCTCGTTAAAATTCTATGAGAAAGATGCCATAATGGGCCAAGAGGCCTCGCCATCAGGAAGTTCTTTTTCATGTTCCCACACAAAACACAAGTCCCTCAGCATGTTTTGATGTTCATCTACATGACTTTAATCCTGCCTCCTCTGAAGATGTGTTCTGCCCGCCCACCCCTGTATATTGTCTTTCTGTAACTCAACCCGGTCCCATGGAAATTAGTAGCAGTCATAATATCTAACATTTCCCTGGGAACGTGTTCTCCTTGATATCTTTTACACCGATGCATGTAAATGCATGCATTCAAGCGGATATTCGATATGCCTGTGCTTCTTCAACAGAGTTTTGTCATTTATTAGTATTTAGAAGTAAACATGAGTTTAATATGTATGGGAGTACTTCAAGACTTCAAAGTATTCAAATTAATCTCCAGAGCCTTAATTCTTTTGAGGAATAAATAAATCCAGCAAACGCAAATTACTCAATGTCATTAACAAATAAAACTTCTACAGAAGAAATATGATTTCAGAGATGTCTAGACACAGTTTTTAAACTGGTGTTAAATAGCCTGTACTTTGGCTACTTGACATGATTTTAATACATTATGATGCCAGTATTATTATTATTATAATTATAATCTATGTAAAGTCAATGCTTTTATTAAATCACCAAATAAAATTATAATGCTATAGTTATTCTTAAATATAATATTGTTTATATTTTATAATGTATTTTTATACAATTTCATACAATACAATATTATATATATATATATATATATATGTATATTAATTTATTTATTTATAATTTGAATGCCTTCATTACAATAAAAAGAAGGGGAAAACTATTGTACTTACCCAAGTGAAGAATCCTGTTGTTTTTAATTTCCTTTTTAAGTACCTATTTCAAAGAAGGGCATCTTATTTTATCTAAATCAAATAAAAGTAACACAAAGCTTGTGGGGTCTCAGAAAGCAGATATTCCCCCACGTGGATGTGAATTGGAGCTGCATGATTTCTTTATAGAGGCACTGTTTTAAATAATTCAAAGAGGAGTGCACTGTTTTCTAAGCTCCGCTGATACAACACTAGGCAGCCTCTCAAGGTATCATGCATAAACATAAAAATATCCACATTTCAGGAACTATGCAACATAATAGACCGCATAAGAGCCGAAACAAGCTTTGGATTTTAATTTGTGTCTGTTTGTTTGAGAAAATAATGCTGTGGGTACACAGGGACATCGAAGAGGAGAATAAAGCAGCGTTTACAAATGTGTACATATCGTGTAATTAGCCTTAATGTCAAACAATGCATCACAGAATGGCAGTGACTGCTGCTCTTGTTTAAATGTGACAAAGCCAGAAGAACACTTTCATTAATCTCTCTGCCCTCGTGTTTGATTGCCTTTCACCTGCACATTCTTGGCTACCAAGTTACCTTTTGTGCAGTTACTCGTGTCAATAGACAAAAACAAGGTTTATGTTTTGCAAAAAACATGGTTTCGAGAGGATTATGAACGAGTAATCACACACGGCTGGTAGCTGATTTCCTAATCATCCCTCATTAATTCGCACCAATCATGTCACTTCCCATTCACTATAAATTCTCCCAGAATTCATTCTCCCTCATCTCGCTTTATGCACGCAAGCCTCGCTTAAACTGCTACGAAAGCTAAGATGTCATCCGATTCTTCGGACTATGCTCGCAAGGAGCCCGCTCCTCAGCCCACCCAAGCCTCCCAGACTGCCGCTCAGCAAGCCGCAGCCCCGCCGGCAGCTCAGACCGAGGCCGCAAGCTAACCAAACAGGCTAAATCGCCTGCTCACGCTTGCCTCCTCCCGCCAGACACCAACCTGCTTCACCCGCTTCATCTTACACCTCAGCCAGATCATCTACCGACAAATGGACAATTATTTCACTCCGCCAAGCTCTCACCGCTCGGAAAATCAACTTCTCAAGGAAAGCTAATAAACAGGAACTCCTCAAGCTGGTCAATAGCCATCTCCTTGACACTTCACCATCGGATTATACCCCACACCGTAAAAGCCAGCGGAAATCAACTCACCTCATCCCCGAAATGCCAGTTCCTCCACGCCGCTCCACTCCTTCCACCAGCCTCGGCCACGATCCTGAAGCCGTCCCAGCACCTCAGCCTCCTCCACGCCGCCGCCATACTCAAGCCGCCACCGAAGCAAGCCAGCCTCCCACCGCTATTCAACCCGGTCCAGTTTCCCAAGCCCAGCTCCAGCAAGCCATCGCTGACTACTTCGCCACTTGGCCCGCCACCCCACCCAGTTCTCTCCAACAACCCGGACAATCAGACAATAATTACACTCTTTTTTGTTTTCCAGATTTCCAACAGCCCGGGCCCTCCCGCACAGCCCCTCCATTCCAGCCCTCCTCCTCCAGCCCTAATCTTTCCTCTTTCCTTTCTGACTCTCTCCCTGCTAACCCTCCTCCCTCCTCTCCCTGTCCCCCTTTCTCTCTAGCAACAGCTAAACCCATGCCAACTCCTGTCAACGCCTTATGTTCAGAAGCAACCCTGGTCTCTTCTCACCTCCAAATTTTAACAGGTAAAGACATTGACCTTTTCACTCTCCTTTCACCCATTACACCCAGCCCTGAAGATCGCCAGGTGGAGTACGACAGCTTCACCATCACTCTCAAAAACCCCTCATTTAATCCCTTCCGCCCCCTCACTTTCCCTGAGTTTTCCACCGCTTTCCTCCGTTATATAGATATCATCTGTTCAGTTTACCCAAATAGGAGGGACCCACTTTTACACTTATCATAGGATGTTCACCGCCAAAGCCGCCACCAGGGTGTCCACGTGGAACCAGTGCGTTTACTGGGGCGCCCTGGACATCGATCTCCACAACAGAATTTTCACCGGCTGTCGTAACTTCACCTGCGCAATCTGCAGGTCTGTCACTCACGATTCTTCTGCCTGCCCTTTTGCTTCCTCCTCCTCTCAAAGCTCACCCCCTCCTGCAAAAACCAAATCCACCAGTTATGTGCCCAAAATTCCCTCTCTTTTCTCTATTCACCCTTCTTCTCCTTCCCTTCCCAACATCTGCTTCAGTTTCAATTCAAACCGTTGTTTCAGGTCAAACTTCAAATTCCTACATATCTGCTCTGGCATGAACAAATCATCTGTTCCTCACTCAATAAACAAGCTAAAAAGTCGGAAAAGGGACTTGGATGGCTAAAGTTGATATCACATCTGCATTCAAAGTCATGCCCATACACCCCGACTTCTGGCATCTCTATGGCATCCAGTGGCAAAACTTATTTTATTTTGCTGTTCGCCTTACCTTCGGATGCAAAAGCAGTCCCAAATTGTTCGACATGCTGTCCGAAGCCATATGCTGGATGCTCCATAACAACTACCAAATACACCACCTCATTCACCTCCTGGACGATTTCCTTGTCATTTCCCCATCCCACGCCCCGCCGACCTGTCCATTGTCCTCAAAGTTTTCAACAAACTAGGGGTTCCCATAGCCCAAGAAAAAACATTGGGCCCCAGCAAAAGTATCACATTTTTGGGTTTTATCCTCGATTCCCAAAAATTCGAAGCTTCCCTTCCCAAAGAAAAGCTTGACAGAATCACTAATTGCCTCCAACCTCCTCGCCCACCCCTACTGCTCTAAAAGAGAGCTTTTCTCAGTTCTGGGGCACCTAAACTTCGCCATGCGCATCATCCCGCAAGGCAGACCCTTCATTTCCCATCTATTTACTCTAGCCTCTTCAGTTTCAGATTTAGAGGATTCCCTCACTCTGCCAGGTCCCTGCCTGAACGAACTGAAACTCTGGGTTTCTATTAATTACCGCCACCTGAACCCAATCTGAACAGCTTGTTTAAAAACCCCAACTCACAATCACTCGTCGGCGGAGATCAAGGTAACATCCACCCATCTTACCTTCTGCCTTACCTGTATGCTTTCAGGGATCCACTGTCTCTGCTCTCACACTTTGAGGTTGTTTTATCAGCGGCATCAAGTCAAGGCGTGCAGCTCTATCTCCTACCTACGGAGTGTACTTACAATCTGAAGTCTTATGGTCTTCTTACCATGATATCTACCTTCAAGAAACACACCGATCTCTCAGCGATCCTCCTGCTCAACTATAACATGAGAAAACCTTTATACTTATCCTTGTATACTCAACTGCTGCACTCACCTGTCTCCTCAAAATGCCACTTGCCTGCCCGCTCCTATCACGCAACCACCTGCATCGGAGAGGAGCCTAAGGAGATAGGATTAACGACTCTGAGATCACTTTATTCACCCACCTCAAGGGAAAAGATTATCACATTCAGAAGTTCGTTCGAGAGATCATAAGGAGACACGAACTGAAGATCGCTCAGCACCCTATAAGACTGTCACGTTTCTCAGTGGACAGAGGCAAGGTAGGCAGGACTTCAGTGCAAAAAAATTAATAATAGAAAGTGCAAACAAAAGCTGAACGAAAGTGCAGTGATCTACGCAGACAATAAACTCAAAAGTGCAAGGCAGACAATCACGAAGACATTCAACAATGACGGATACAAGGAACTGAAAAAGACAAGGTTAAGTACACAAACTAATTAGACTCAAACATACGGCGCCTGGGGAAACACAGCTGGGAGATCATTAAACACTAAGGACAGGGGCGTGGTTAACATTTATATTTTGCTTTTGTTCTACAAAATAAATGTTGAATATGACTTTTGAGAAAGATTTATTTGCATCTTTTGATAATCCCTGAATTGCAGATATGAGGCATAAAAACCCTAGTGAAATACAAAAACATTCAACAAAAATTCAGACTTAATATATTTTGTTATTTTATACATAACTTTGCATATGTATTTTTGTTGAGTATCTTATTTCAGATATATTTACATTTATACACACATGCTTAGAAAAAAAAAATTATTGTTGAAAGTAAGTTTAATATTGGTACGTACTGTGTGTAACAGAGCTGATGAGAGCAGAGGCATGCAGATCCAATTGCAAAGCTTTATTAAGAAACATAGTCAAAAAACAGTCAAGGTCAAAACAATGGCAAACAGGTACAGTATATAGGGGAAAATCAGAGAGCAGTCCGAAAAACAAGCAAGGGTGAGTCCATGGCACACATAATCCACTGGGGTGAGACAGAGTGATAATCCAACTGTAACGCTCAGTGATGACAAGAACAAGAGAAGTAAGATATTCAGATAAGTTTATTTTGACAAACATAAATTTCCACTCAGCAGAGATAATAAGGCAGTTCATAAATCGACTAAAGTCTCTTTAATCCACAACGGGCTCTCTGCTGGAACATAACAAGTCCATATTCCTTGATGAAGCAGTAATAGATCCACAACAGGTAAGATATCTCTCAGGTTCTCATCAGGTGAGTATTTCAGGTAAGTGTGACTTTCAGAAGCAGAAGGAAACGAGCATTATTGTTCAGAGGTAAGTGAAGGGGTAAGTATACCCAGTCTTTCAGATCGCGAAGGCAGAGAATCAGAGCGGAGAAGCAGAGTGGAATCCACCGGACTGAATCCAGCTGAAGGTGAGTGAGAGCGAAGTAACCTTGAGCTCAGCCATTGAGAGAATGGCTGAGCGAGTGTTTATAGGAAGTGTCTGATAGTGCACAGGAGTCAGTAGTCTGGTGATTGGGAGCGGGTGACAGGTGTTGCTGATTGCGTGTTCTCTGTTTGTGCTGATCCAGGAACAGGTGAAAGTGATGATGTGACATTACCCCCTCCTCCACGAGCGGCTCCTGACGCTCGGACTCGACGGCGGGGGGCAGGACAGGTCGAATGAGATAAATAGAACTCGGTGGTCAATGAGGGATCGAGGATGTTGTCACGATCAACCCAGCATCTTTCCTCTGGGCCGTAATCCTCCCAGTCAACTAGATATTGGAGCCGCCCGTTCCGCCGCCGGGATTCGAGAATGGCATGAACCCGGTAGATGGACTCGTCCGCTTTGACTTCGGGTGGAGGAGGGGGTTCCGGGTGGTCTGTGGAGGGAGGAAATAGAGGTTCGATGTGACGTTTGAGTAAAGAGACGTGAAAGGTGGGTGCAATACGGTATTGTGGCGGAAGTTGTAACTCGTAAGTTACTTAGTTGATCTGCCTCACAATAGGAAAAGGTCCAATATATTTAGGGCTTAGTTTGCGGCATGGAGTGTGAAGGTTGATATCCCTTGTGGACAGCCAAACTCTTTCGCCTGGTTGATAAATGGGTGTTGGAGATCTACGAGAATCCACCCATCTTGTGTGTCTCCTTACTGCACGTTGCAGGTGAATGTGTGCAGAATTCCATACTCTTTCACTTTCTCTGAACCAGAGGTCTACTGCAGGAACAGATGAAGGCTCGTCACTCCAAGGGAAAAGAGGTGGTTGATACCGTAAAACACATTTAAATGGTGTTAAACCAGTTGTCTCTTGTCTTAAGGAGTTTTGTGCATACTCTGCCCAGGGTAAGTATTTAGCCCAATCCTCCTGATGGTAATGGCAATAAGAACATAGGTATCTGCTGATTTCCTGAATTTTCCTTTCTGTTTGACCATTTGTCTGTGGGTGGTATCCGGAGGATAAGCTGACTGAAACTCAGAGTAAGCGGAAGAATTCTCTCCAGACACGGGATGTAAACTGCGTTCCCCGGTCTGACACAATATCCTCGGGTATGCCAAAGTGCCTGAAAATCTGAGAGAATAAAGACTGGGCAGTGTTCATAGCTGTGGGTAAACCAGGTTGTGGGATCAATTTACAGGATTTAGAAAATCTGTCGACCACTACTAGGATGGTGGTGTAACCGTCAGAATTGGGTAAGTCTGTGCCAAAGTCTATTCCGATATGCGACCAGGGTCTTTACGGAATGGTTAAAGGCATAAGCTTACCCTCTGGAAGACGACGTGGAGTTGTTGTTATAGCGCATACGGAACATCCTTGGACATAGCGGTTTACATCTCGAACCATCTCTGGCCACCAGTACTGGTTACGGATGAGTGAGAGAGTTCGTTTCACCCCTGGATGTCCGGAACCTGGCGAGGTATTTATGGTTTAAAGGATTTCTTGACGTAAAGGCATAGGGACATACCTCTTATTAGCTGGAACTCCTGGAGGTGCAGGTTCTTGAAGGTTGGCTTGCTGGATTTGGTCGTGTATGGCCCATTGGATGGGTGCTAGAAAGGTGGACTGGGGCAGAATAGATTCGGGATCTTCGGTGACTGGGTCAGGTTGGTGTATGCGTGAAAGCACATCCGCTTTAGTGTTCTTTGTACCAGGTAGGTATGTGATCTTAAAATGGAACCTGGTAAAAAACAAAGCCCATCTGGCTTGTCGAGAGTTAAGACGACGAGCTTCACGCAAGTACTGCAAGTTCTTGTGGTCAGTCAGTACTGTAAAAGGATATTTTGCCCCCTCCAACCATTGACGCCATTACTCAAGTGCCAGTTTGATGGCCAACAACTCCCGATTTCCAACATTATAGTTCTGCTCTGCTGCAGACAACTTTCTTGAAAAGTGGGCGCAAGGATGTAATTTTGCCGGTTTACCATGGAGTTGCGAGAGAGTGTTGTGGCTGCGTCCACTTCAACCACGAAGGGTAGATCTGGATGTCTGAGAATAGGAGCGGAGCGGAGCAGAAAGACGTTTTTCAGTTGGATAAAGGCTTCCTGTGCTTCTGGATTCCAGGAAATGGATTTCTTTGCTCCTTTGAGTAGAGAGGTTAGTACAGAGGTTATCTTGCTATAGTTCTTGATGAAACATCTATAGAAATTCGCAAACCCAAGGAAGCGTTGCAGTTCCTTTACTGTAGTGGGAATTGGCCACTCCTGCACTGCTGCCACCTTCTGGTTATCCATCTCAATGCCTTCAGGATTGATGTAGTATCCCAGGAACTGTACTCTGTTTAGGTGAAACTCACACTTTTCTCCTTTCAGGTATAGTCGATGATCCCGAAGACGTTGGAGAACCTGTTTGACATGAGAGATATGTGAAGAGAGATCATTTGAATAGATTAAGATATCATCAATGTAGATGACTACAAAGTGATGAAGCATGTCTCTGAAAACCTTGTTCATAAAGTTTTAGAAAACTGAGGGTGAGTTGGCAAGCCCATACGGCATCACCCGATACTCATAGTGACCGCTAGGGGTGACAAAAGCGGTTTTCCATTCATCTCCACTTCTAATGCGGATTAAATTGTAAGCACTGCGTAGGTCTAGCTTACTGAACACCCTGGCTTGACGCAGTTCTTCGAGTGTGGATGGAATGAGCGGTAAGGGGTAAGCAAACTTGACGGTCTGATCATTCAAAGCTTGGTAGTCTATACAAGGACGTAGCCCTCCATCCTTCTTGGCTACGAAAAAAAAAGCTGGATGCTGCAGGAAATGTTGGAGGTTGGATGAATCCTTGTTTGAGTGTTTCTTCAACATAATTTTCCATGGCTTTTCTTTCAGGAATAGAGAGTGGGTAAACTTTTCCTTTAGGTAGAATGGCTTGGGGTACAAGATCAATTGCGCAGTCCCAACGTCGATGTGGTGGTAATTCAGTGGCTGCCTCCTTACTGAATACATCTTCGAATTCCTGATATTCCGGAGGAATGTGAAATTTTTTATCACCGTTGGGACTTTCAATCGTGGTGGAAAAACAAGGTAAGTTGGTTTGCTGAAGGAGAGATGACAAACAATTGTTATGGCAGAATTGACTCCATTTGATAATTTCACCTGTTTTCCAACATGATACAGGGTTATGTTTCTCCAGCCAGGGTCTACCCAGAAGTACATCCACCGTAGCTTCGGGTAAGATGAGGAAGGTGATGGATTCTCTGTGGAGACATCCTATTTGCAGTGTAAGAGGACCAGAGCAAGTGTTGATAACACGATCATCAAGAGGTTTTCCCTGGATAGTGATTATTCGGTAGGTAGTTGGGCTCTTCACTTGAGGCTTGAAAAACTTGATATTTCGTGCTGAAATAAAATAACTCGCTGCCCCTGAATCCACTAATACCTTTACTGGGAAAAGGTGAGTGTCAGTGATAATCTTAGTTTCAGCAAGTGGAATATTGTTAGGGTGATGATGCAAATTTCCAACACTCACCGTTAGTGGAGCTGGTTTAACCGGACAATTCTGAATGACATGAGATGAAGCACCACAGTACAAACAAAATCCTCCTCGAATTCTCCTGCTGCGCTCTTGTGGTGTTAGGCGGTAAGTGTTGGTCTGCATGGGTTCTTCAGTGGATGTAGAAGGGGTTTGACACTCATTAGAATTTTCACAGTCAGTTAGATTTTGAGACACAGTGACAGCTCTCTTCAGAAAGGCATCTAGACCCACGTTGTCCTCGTAAATGGCCATTTGTTGGCGAATAGTAGTGTTCAAACCTCTACGAAATACTGCTAGAAGTGCGGCATCGTTCCAACCGCAAGAGAGAGCTAAGGTGCGGAAGCGGAGTACATACTTGTGAATTGAGAGTTCTCCTTGACGAATTTGCAGCAGCTCCTCTTGAGCTGTTAATGGAGAGGTGGTTTGACCAAACACCAACCGAAACTGTTGGAGAAACAGTTGTAGAGAGGCCAGGTGAGGGCTTTCGGATGTCCAGAGGGCTTCCGCCCGTTTGAGTGCTCGTCCTGTAAGTAACGTGATGATAAGTTTATTTTGACAAACATAAATTTCCACTCAGCAGAGATAATCAGGCAGTTCATAAATCAACTAAAGTCTCTTTAATCCACAACGGGCTCTCTGCTGGAACATAACAAGTCCATATTCCTTGATGAAGCAGTAATAGATCCACAACAGGTAAGATATCTCTCAGGTTCTCATCAGGTGAGTATTTCAGGTAAGTGTGACTTTCAGAAGCAGAAGGAAACGAGCATTATCGTTCAGAGGTAAGTGAAGGGGTAAGTATACTCAGTCTTTCAGATCGCGAAGGCAGAGAATGTCCAGATCTCAGAAGATCAGTGATCTGAATCCAGCTGAAGATGAGTGAGAGCGAAGTAACCTTGAGCTCAGCCATTGAGAGAATGGCTGAGCGAGTCTTTATAGGAAGTGACTGATAGTGCACAGGTGTCAGTAGTCTGGTGATTGGGAGCGGGTGACAGGTGCTGCTGATTGTGTGTTCTCTGTTTGCGCTGATCCAGGAACAGGTGAAAGTGACGATGTGACACCAACGAAGTGAGCAATAATCCAAATGAGGTACAAACAGGGTCCAATGCTTTTTCAATTTTTTATTTAAAAAAAAAAAAGAAGAAAAAAAGAAAAAACGTCAAAACGATCCTAGTTTCCATGAAAAACAGCAACAATCACTGTATTATGAATGCCAGGCCACTAGGTGACAATGTCACTTTTTAAAGAAACAGTACAGACATCGCTGTTTTTCACAAATACGTGTTTTGCTGATAACAGTATAGTTTTGGAACTTGTTTTTGGGTGCCCAAAAAGGTGTTATGTAAATGAATAGCCAAAACACATTTCCATTCTTAGATAAAAACAATGTTGTATAAATGCCCTGAATATGATCTGCATCTTTGAAAAAAAAAGTTTTCATGTTAAATTATAGAATTTATTACCACTATATGTGATAGAGAAATCAAAATGTATTTCATAGTAGGAACATACTTATGTAGAGTGTGCTATGAGGCCAAACTATATTATTAAAAAAGACACTATAAATAAATTGAAATAGGGAAATGCTTCAAGCAGTTTAAGTGGCGTAGATATATTTGATATCCCTAATGTAATGTGTACGAAACAAACTACAGTACATTTTTGGTCATTTATGGTGTCAGTGGCCTGAGGTGAACACTTTGTCATTCATAGCTGCAGTCATAATCAAGAGTCCTGGCATTTCTTCCTGCTAAAATATTCTCGCAGAGTCCATACCTCAATGTTTTATTGTAACAGGAAACATGAGGGGAAAAAAGCAATTTCATGCACCAAGACACATGATGTATAAACAAAATGGATCCCGATATCCTCGTGAAAGCCATAAAACCTTTATAAGATGCTCTGTGTAACTAATTCTTCAAAGCTGATATGCAGGGGATGCAGAGCACTGGTCTGTGCAGGGTAGCTACTGTCCTCACTGAACTAATGTGAAAACACACCCTCCAAATGGTAAAGTTGTATAGTGTGAGAAGTGTGAGGTGATGCTATGGATCGCATTACCTTTCCTGGCCTGCTAATCTAAGTTGAGAAATGAGGAAATCTCGCCTCATTGGCTCCATTTCTAGTTTCGCTAGATTCTAATGTTTGGTCTAAGGCTGTGAGGGAGTTTGTATGCACTGAAAAGGTCAGTAGCCGCACAGTTGTATACAAATCATGGCCATTGTGTGCCACTTTACAAAACTTTATTCATTCAGTTTTGGCTTTCAGCATGTAAGAGCCAAATATTAGCATATAGCTATTTAGATTTATGGGATATTGTGGAGTGTTCAGTGTGGTGGAGACTTTTCTAAATGTCAGTTTTGCATGCGTAATACAAGTGCGATTTCAATCGCATTCCGGCAACCGCAAAATTCAAACACTAATTGCCATATGGGTGAAAAAGCAGAAACATTACTGCTTAGCATTAGCATACATTTTTGCATACAGCATGGGAATACTGGTAGACATTTGTGGTGCAATGTTCATCACATTTGAATGTCTTAGTGCACATACCTTCTTAAAATACCCTTACTAGTATGCGATGTTGGGAAGCAAGAGCCGCTGTGAATCAGTTATGGATGTTCCATGTCAAACAATGAGTCACAGATTCAAGTCCCTGCAGCACTTCTGGTCTACTTTTTGAAGTAATATATATATATATATATATATATATTTATATATATATTAGGGGTGTAAGGGTTCACAAAAATCACGGTTCGGTTCGATGCGATACAGTAGTGTCACGTTCGGTATGTTTTCGATACGGCAAAAATACAATAAAAAAAGTAAATTTTTTCCCCCACATTTCTATTTATTAAAACTAACATAATATGACCTTGTTTTTTCCCCCCTTTTCTTTTACTTTGAACAACAATTGAGCTATACTTCACATAACTTCTGGGGTTTCTTCTTAGCAGCAAATAAAGAAGTGTTTTGGAATAGTCAGCCTTGGATGGTATTTATTGATTAATTAAAACTTAATAAAAAGTAGATTTGAGCCATTTCAAATCGTGAAAG
>JAUMHQ010000078.1:15299896-15310528 GCA_032361165.1 Enteromius paludinosus | reverse complement strand
CTGCAAATACTCACAACAAAACCAATACAGAAAACACGCTACAAATACTCTCAACAAAACCAAATACAGAAAACACGTTACAAATACTCTCAACAAAACCAAATACAGAAAACACGCTACAAATACTCACAACAAAACCAATATAGAAAAGCGCTACAACACAACCTAAAAATAAAACACTCTGTAAATACTTAACAAAACCAAATACAGAAAACACGCTACAAATACTCACAACAAAAACAAAACAGAAACGCACAAATAAATACTCAAAACAAAACCAATACAGAAACGCACTACAAATACTCACAACAAAACCAAGACAGAAACGTGCTACAACACAACCTAATAAAACACTCTGCAAATACTCACAACAAAACCAATACAGAAAACACGCTACAAATACTCTCAACAAAACCAAATACAGAAAACACGCTACAAATACTCACAACAAAACCAATACAGAAATGCACAATAAATACTCACAACAAAACCAATACAGAAACGCACTACAAATACTCACAACAAAACCAATACAGAAACGTGCTACAACACAACCTAATAAAACACTCTGCAAATACTCACAACAAAACCAATACAGAAAACATGCTACAAATACTCAAATTAAAACCAATTCAGAAACGCGTAACAAATACTCGCAAAAAAACTAATACAGAAATGCGCTGTAATTACTCACAACAAAACCAATACAGAAATGTGCTACAACACAACCTAATAATAAAACACTCCGCAAATACTCACAACAAAACCAAATATAGAAAACACGCTACAAATACTTACCAAAAAAAAAATACAGAAAACACCCTACAAATACTCACAAAAAAACCAATACAGAAACGCACAATAAATTCTCACAACAAAAACAATACAGAAACGCACTACAAATATTCACAACGAAACCAATAAAGAAACACACAATAAATTCTCACAACAAAACCATTACAGAAACGCACTACAAATACTCACAACAAAACCATTACAGAAACACACTACAAATACTTACAACGAAACCAATACAGAAATGCACTACAAATATTCACAACGAAACCAATACAGAAACACACTATAAATTCTCACAACAAAACCATTACAGAAACGCACTACAAATACTCAAAACGAAACCAATACAGAAACGCACTAAAAATACTCACAACAAAAACAATACAGAAACGGGCAATAAATACTCACAACAAAACCAATACAGAAACGCACTACAAATACTCACAACAAAACCAATACAGAAACGCGCTACAAATACTCACAACAAAACCAATACAGAAACGGGCAATAAATACTCACAACAAAACCAATACAGAAACGCACTACAAATACTCACAACGAACCAATACAGAAACGCGCTACAAATACTCACAACAAAACCAATACAGAAACGGGCAATAAGTACAACAGAACCAATACAGAAACGTGCTACAAATACTCACAATAAAACCAAATACTTTATTTCTGATGAGGTGTGTGCGTAATTTCTGTATCTGGTTGTGAGTATTTGCAGGATTTGTATCATCAAACTGATGAAGATGTGTTCTTAATAAACAGAGCTGCGTGCGTTTTGCGGAAGAACATTGCAGCCAGATCTACTTCTCTCTGTTTATGTCTATGACAATTCACACAACTAAGAAACCTTTGACCACCAAAGTTTTAGCATTTCAGATTAATAAAACAATTCTTATATTTTTGATTACTACATTTAAATCATTTTACAAACTACAGGGGCCCCCTAGTGGGCCCAGGTCACTGTTTTCAATTAAAAACTAAGAAGTTTTATGTGTTTTGTCAATCTACATTTCAACACAGTTTGTGTTGTTTGTATACACTGCACTGTACTTGTGCAGGAACATAGTGCTTGTCTTAAATGGAACATTTAACTTTTTTTGGTTTGTATTAAAATAAAGTGATATTTCAAACTCAAATGATGTGTTTCTTCAACTGGTTTAATATACATACACATTAAGACCCTCCCTTTCTACAATGTACAGAAGGTTAACTGTAATCTGATAAAACACCCATAGCTACAGTTTACTCAGTCGTGTTATGTGATATCCAAACAACAACAATCAGCATTCCTAAGGTACAGTATCATGTTATGCAATAAGTGGCAAATTAACAGAAGTTCTAGCACTTCCTTGAGTCATAGCATACATTAGATTGTATTCACTCCACATATTATTGTTGAGATACATTATATATTAGTCATCTTACTGTTATAAAAACATTATTTAAAGCAGAACAAATTAACCCAATTAGCAAAACTGCATAATAAGAAAAGTTATGTTAAATAATGTATTTTAATAGATCCATTGGCCAATGTTAAGCAGAAACCTTTATTATGATAACTAAAATGTATTATTTATTACATGTATTATTTAGCATATGTTTGCAATGCAGAAAGATAATTAATTTGAAATAAAACAGGTGCAAAAACTAAAATGCTGGAGTTTTAATACCCTTCAGCAGTGACCTTTTTTACAATTTTTTCTTACGACAGTCATATATGTGATTCAGTAACAGACATTTTGCAGTTTCATTCTGTTCATGCACTTATTGTACCACCAATCCGTACGCAGAGTGTGAATACACAAGTCACGGGGAGAGATCAAAAGCAGCAGGCATGCAGTATGGGAATGAACCCTTCCTCACCTGAACTAGTGTCTTTCTCTCTAGAGGCCCTGATATCTGCTGGGTAGAGTTCAAATATTTACACAGGCACGCAGGCTGAGGAGTCTTATTTGTGTCTGCGCACTGGACTAGTCTATCATATCGCACTCTCATAGATCGTTCTTCTTCAATACTGCCTCAAATCCTGGTCAAATGTTTAATGATGTTTATCGTTTAACATTATTCAGCCTGAAAAACACAATACTTGTCAGATGTGAGTGTGCTGTGTCATGTTGTGTATATAATATACGCTTATACTGTGCATATGCACTTGTGTACATATACACTCAGATATATACCTTGGTCCTTTACACATTACATATAACCATAATATCTTAATCACTGCTTTGCAAAACCTATGGACTGTAATCATGAAGGCTGGTACAGATACACTGTAAAAAAAGAAGTGCCGGAACAAAACCGCATGAAATATGGTAACAATATTTTTTGTTTTAGACATTTAGAGTTAAATACCCTTATTTCTGTATATAATAAACCATAATTAATGATAGAATGCTAATATACCAACCTATTTAAGTAATGAAATCTATTTTGTACCTTTTAAATACACCGATAACCACCAAAAGTAGGTGGTGATGAGAAAGTCATATGATGAACTAAAGCCCATCACAAGCAGCTTTTAAATATGAACATATATAAAAGGTGATCAGAGTCATTAACACAAGCAATAAAAGACGTTTTCAAACTAATTTCGGGTGGAAGGGCTGACGATTAGTCACAGCTGGCACCGTTTACTAATTAATTCCGCTTTCTTCGTAAGCCAATCCGGTCCTCACCTCGTCACTATAAATAGTCCAGTTTCCTTCCCTTCCGTATCTCGTTTTTGCATTCCCACCACCTTCCCCTTCTCCTCCGTTTGCTCCTTCCCCGGGGGGCACACAGGGTTCGAGGCGGACTCCGAACTCATGGCTCGCCCCCGACAGCATGCCAAACATGCTATTTTATTACGACTAATGAGGAAGCGCGAACATGTGAAACACCATCATGGCAAGAATTATTAAACTGAAATATGCAATAAACATTAATTGAATAATATTACATGTAACATACAACCCTAATGTACAAAAGAAACATAGATATTTTAAAGAAAAAACTAAATTAGAAATGCAATGCAGGGAATTCTGGGGATGTTAGTTTACGGTGTTTCCCTTAAAATTTTACTATTACCCATTTAACAGGTTTTTACTGTAGCATTTTCACAGTTTTTTAAGGTGTAAAATCGCAGTCAATGTTGGTAGCATTATTATGGTTCCTTCTGAGATGACAAAATTTAAGCTTTTCCAAACCAGCAGCTAATAGAAAAGGACAATATGAATACAGTGTCACAATTGTAAGACCAGTGGCGGTTCTACATGGAATTACTCCCTGGGCAAGACCCCCTCTTTGCGTTCTCTTTTTTTATGGAAAGTAATGCGTTATTTTACTTTTGTGTTTCTTTTTAAATATGGGTAGAGCTTGAGTGTTTGTTTTTAATATAAGACATTCTATTTATAGCAAATGTAAAAGCACACCAAAAAGTGTCACCAATAAGCCTGAGGCTGAAGAAAAAGTAAATTCACATCTGTATAGTAGAATACAGGAGAAAGTTCAATACTCTACAGCAATAAAAAAAAACAATGAAGCACAATACTTGTTTTTTTTTTTTAAGTCATTTTTGCTTGTAAGTATGGTTGAACTGGATCATCAAAGGTCAGCAGCAAAGATATTGGTTAATAAAATGAGATTAGATGCATTTGTGTAATTTAATTATTGCAGGTTTGCAAGCTTATTTTAATTAATTTTGATGAATACTAAATCCATTTTTTGAGAGTGAGATAAATTAATGCACATTCACATTTAGTCTAGAACTACTCTGTATTCACTAGTGGTGGGCTGACATCGCTGTGTTTATTACAGGGGTGTGAGGGTCTGTTTTGTACATCTGGGTGTCACAGAGATCACACGCTCTGTATGCGTGCATTGCTATAGTCATTCAGATTAATTACAGTTAGTATAATCACAAATACCATGGTGAAGCTGAATGGCTAGTACAGCTAAACCATGTTAATGTGTGGTTACTTTAGTTCAACTATTATGATCTTTATTTGTTGTTAACACATGTTTAAGGTTGATAATTAAAACACAGAGTGCACCGAGTGTAACCGAGGGCAGAAATGAACGTGAGTAATTTTACCCGATACTGATATTACAATAGCCAGTCTTAACAGATCAGCAGTTCGTGATCTGGCTCTTTTTTTTTATTTATTTATTTATTTATTTTTTATATATGAAAATATATTAAATGTGTGTGCGGTAAGAGCATCTACAGCATATTTATACATTGGCTAAAATACACAAGGAAACATAAAATAATATCACAGACATCGCAAAACACAGACATGGCAGATTCGGATGGGATTAAAATCACCAAGTACATCTGTGAAACAAAACATTCTCTAACGACCCCCTGTGAAACTAGTCCCGTCCGAATAGGGCTTTACTTTTAGTCATTATTTAGGTAGCACACATATTCTGAATGCCTTTGGCTGAATTCAAATGAGCCGTTTTAATCTACATTAATCTAGATAAAAAAAAAATAATAATCTATACCCACCCCTAGTATTCACACACCGCACACAATGCTCAACAACAATACTGTATGTATTGGTGTTGTATTGTTGTTTATAAAGGATTAATTATTAATAAAAAAAAAACACACACACAAACACAGTGTTCCTAAAGCCATGATAAGCGTACAGTATGTGTTGAAAATGATTACAAGCGCGGTGAGATCTGACATTTGATCCCTGCTTCCAAAGTCTCAAAAGTGTACTTGTCGAGCGAGCAGGGGTTGAGCAGCTGAGAGAGCAGAGATTGTGAGAGAGCCCAGTTTAGCGCCACTCTCGCGAGAGCTCATTTTTTGCACATGCACAGTGTTGTGTGCTCTTGCTGTGCAGAAATGCTTGCAAGAATGGTTTTCTGTGTGCGCTTACATGCACGTCTTGTATTTATGAGCGCTAGATTTTAAACTAGGATATTAAAACGCTATAGTCACAGATAGGCTATGATAGATAATAGTAAAGCGTTTAGGGGCGCAGATAATTTTTTCCCCCAATTAGTGTTTATGCCGCCCCTCAAAAAATGCCGCCCTGGGCGGTTGCCCCATTCGCCCATACTGTACCTAAAACCGCCACTGTGAAAGACATGAATTCACAGTGAGGTATGAATGCTCAGTCATAAGAAGTATTTAGAATTACAAGAAATAAAGCATTTATGCTTTGTGAGATATGTCACATTATGAGAGATAAATCTGCAAAACAGAGTGACAGTTAGAAATTATGCAATTATGAGAAAGGAAGCCACAGTTATACGGAAAAAAAAAATGTGAAAAAAGAAAAAAAAAAAAGAATTTGCAAATGTGAATTATGAAATCACTATTACAAAAAATAAAGCAGCATTTGTGAAATTTAATATTGCTTTTTATATTTTTACTCCACACTCAAGGCAGCTTACTACAGTAGGTTTCGAAAAACAGCGCTTTTACAAATCTTTCGCCTTCTCCACTTTTTGAGAGATAATCAATGCCCCTGTCTAAAAATGTCCACCCCCACTTTCAAATTATTTCTACACCATTGCATAGAATGCATACAGTGGCGAGGATCTGACTAGACAAGCATGAATAATGAATGCATATTCTACTTGGTGAAAACTGTAATTGTTGCAAATTACCTCATAAAATAGCAAACGTAAAAGCTCTGTAAAACTGTAAACAGTTTTTTCTTTTGGACCTCAGCCATGCTATACATTAGAACCATGTGCTCACGTGCGAAACGAACTACACTGTAGCTCTCCTGAAGGGTGAGATTAATGGTCTGACCTTCACTGAACGGCCGACGTATTTAGCACAAAGTTTGTAATAGTGCTAGTGCTGCTCTTCTGATGAAAATGTCGCAAAGCTGTTAGGCATGATGAACCAGGCACACACTCCGCTCCTAAAGATAAAAGTTTAAGTGCATAAGAGCCACACACAAAATGAAAGATACAGGAGTACCCTCCTTGTAAACAGACCACTAGAAACAGTGACATATGTGCCCTTTATGAGAGAAAAAGATTTTTGCTTTAAAACCTCTTTCACTCATTTTCTTTTTTCGGATGGGCAGTGAATCATGCATCACCTCGTTGACTTAGTTTGTTAGGAATTTATTACGTTTTCCTTCTCACTGAGAAAATAGTTTTCTTAGAAGAGCAGGATTTTGTCACGCTACAACACGTTTTGCATGGTTTTTTATTCAATCTTGTATTCAGTTACAAATCCTGATCTTGAGCTAGATTGCTTTCAATTTATACATTTAAGACGATAAAAAATGCTTCTTATTAGCTTTAAATGTGGTAATAATCACATTTTATTATATGTGAATAAGATGAGTCCATCAGTAAGGGTCTCTGATTTGGCAATGATCTTTTCTGCGTAAATGCTTTCATAAATTATCTCAATTTCTTTCTGCTGTGTAAATTCAGACAGGGTGGTGGGGAGGAAACAGCTTTTGAAGTGTTGATGCAGTAAGCATTGTACTAGGTCTTTCTCTTTCTCATCATAATTCCCTCTGATCTGTCTCTTGGGGTTCTGCTTCACCTCTACATGAACAGTTCTTGGTCTCTCACCTAAACGTGTTGACTCTCAATAATCCTGAAATAAATCAGGAATTCATGCATGTACGTGTACTCATTTGTTATTGTGTTTTGGGTTAATACCAATAGGTGAGATGAGTCTCTGATGGAGCTTAAAACCATTGATTAGATCTGAAATGCAATGCTAAATAAATCCCATTGTTTGAAATGCATGTGCCAATTCCCATTTTCTTTCCCATAGGAAAGTATAACCATGAATGATATCTCCTTTTTTAATTGCTTCTTGTAATTCTTAATGAGCAAATTAAATGGTCATCAAATGGAGATTTAAAAAAAAAAAGCAATCAAACATCATTTAATCCAAAAAATAAATAAATAAACAAAATCTCTTTAAATTAGCTTATATTTTTAAAGACATCAGTCTGTGACCACAAGTCCCACAAGATTTAGGTTTAAACACAAACATTTATTTTATCAAATTCTCTCAAGACCAAATTATGACTTTGCTAGATTTGGATAATAGATTATTTCTTCATTGACAAGCATTAAAAAGCAGCCTGTGCATTCTATCTATCTATCTATCTATCTATCTATCTATCTATCTATCTATCTATCTATCTATCTATCTATCTATTCATTCATGTTCTCTAACGTTACAGAGTTTAGAGATAAAGTGTTTACAGTGACAAATAGATACTGATGAGCTTCAGCAGATGCATTTTGGATGAAGAAACTTTGCACTTCGTTTCATTTTTATTACCCTCATTTCCAAGTACTTAGTGTTAAACTAAGTAGAAATGTGCCTTAATACCACCAAATTGATGTCTTATGGTCTGGCTTCATCTTCAAAGGCTTTTAACATTTTTATTACCGCCATTAGCTTCCACCAGCACATATCACTAGCTGTAATTATTTCTACAGATGAATTTTGGTAGATTTCCTGCTACCGGCTATTGTTTTCACTGCATACACATTCTCAATCTACATCACTTCCTTGGCACGCAAGACATTTTCACAGTCCTGGAATACCTAAAGACCATAGCGGTGCTTGCACACGTTGTTTTCAGTTCAAATAAAGATAAATCTGGCAGCAGACAATCACAGTGCAATGGTGTGGAGGAATTGTGGGATGTGTTTTTATGAGGCGTACGTTCTCAGTAACATTTGGATGCATTTGATTAAGCTTTATGTTGTTCAAATGAAGAAAAATACCACAAATGAGCTCGATGATGAAAACAACAAAGGATATGAAACAGATCGGCTTAATGCGCTCTACTTTATTCCCAGCCACACTGACAGTGCTGATGTGTAATCTATCAGAGTAACATCCAACAAATAATATCTGTCTAGTAGTTGTATCGTTTGATAATGATGTCCAAAAGGACTGTAAGAGGCTGCATTTATGCATGAGCGCAGCCCAAATGCACTGCAAGGTCAGACGCGCAGCAAACAGCTCAACGTAGCGGCTCTTATTACATGTGCATCACGTCCCGACAGGGTTCGAAACCTGCTCAACACACACACCCCTGAGTCTCATGACATCGTACTCAAAAGATATCAAAACACATTAGGGACCTACCTGGAATGGAGAGAAAATGTGCAAAGAATTGCACAGAAAATTGAAGCTCAAATTATGTAATTGAATGGACTGCACATGTATGTATGTCCTAATAGACAATGATTACAGAACTAATGGACGCACAGCTCAAGGGTGCTCATTTATTGCTCTTAAACATTAATTAGTGTATGTATGTCAGGGAACCTTTTTGCAGCATGCGGCGGAGCCATCACAAACCCTGCTGCACATACATGAAGGTCAGGTGACCCATTGTTCTGGGAGCCACAGTCAACAGCATGACGTCCTCTTGCTGTACCAAGTGCACTACACACAAAGAACACAAAGAGCACAGGTGAGGCACCTACTTTGTTTCTGAGGGTGGGTATATGATGACTACTTTAGTTATAAAGCGAAAGAACTCTGGAAGTTGTAGATATGCTATTGTGAATGTGAGACTTTTAAACTATAATAATCATGCAATGCTATTCCCAAAGGTACTAGAAGGATTTTTGGAAGTTGTATTTAAAATCCACTCGACTAAAAATCTGAGAAGTACAGTGCTTGAGAGAGCTCTACGCACTGCAAACTTAAGAAAACACATGCAAACAGAGGAAAGCACATGCAAACAGAAAAAAACACATGCAAATACTCACAACGCAACCAAACACAGAGAGGCGCTGCAAACATGAACGCGCTGCAAACACAGAAACGTGTTGCAGACAGCACGGACCACTACGGAAATGTTTCAGGGGAACCTCAAAAAAGTGACAAACCTATCTGGGACCTGATTATTTGTTCCGTGGCTTTTGGTCAGAGCAGAGATGTTGTCTAAAAACTTAAAGGTGATTTTTTTTGTGTGTTTATTTTAACAACCTGATCATACGGTCTTCTGGATATTATTAGACTAATCTGATGAATTACACACTTAACTGTGAAACATTATTTCAATGCTATGTTAGCTAAAGTTACTCTCAGGTGGGTTCATCACTTTTTTATGTCCCCCTTTAACATTTCTGTTGTGGTCCGTGCTATTTGCAGCGCGTTTCTGTCTTTGCAGTGCCTGTGTTGTCAAACTGATAAAGATGTTTTCTTAATGTGTGGTCGTTTTTTTCTGTTTGCATGTGTTTTCTGAAGTTTGCAGTGCATTGAGCTCTCTCGGCCACCGTAGAGAGCGGCATGAATATGCAGATTTTTAACTAGCTGACTAGCCACTTGTGATTTCATTAAAAGCACATTGAAAATGCTTTGGCAGATAAATCTAATTCATGTGGTCAATTAAATTAACTTGTGTTAAGCCTCATTCACACCTAGAACGATAACTACTAAGAAAATAGCTATATTAGCATCCAAACCAGTGAACGATGTCATCTGTTTATTCGCACACTCGTTTGCCGCTTTAAATTCTCTAGGATGGCTTCTGATCGGCTGTCATTGTTTGTATCGTTCCTCAGCTGGAAAAAAATCAACCCGGGAAGTGATTCCAATGATATCGTTTCTCTGTGCTTTTATCATTGTAGTTGTGGTGTAAACTGTTCTTTAATATTAAGAACGATATTTGGAACTATATCGTGTTTGGTGTGAACACAACCTTTGTTCAAGTTACTATAATGGATAGAGAGTCGGACCTGTAACCCAAAGGTTGTGGGTTCGAGTCCCAGGTCCGGCAGGGAATGCGGGTGGGGTTAGTGAATATCCAGCACTCTCTCCGCCTTCAATACCACGACTGAGGTGAGACCCTTGAGCAAGGCACC
>JAUMHQ010000078.1:15282029-15295582 GCA_032361165.1 Enteromius paludinosus | reverse complement strand
TGAATAACCAGCTCCCTCTCCACCTTCAATACCATGACTGAGGTGAGACCCTTGAGTGCTTGGATGGGTTAAAAATATTTTTTATATATTTTAATCATTTTATGAATATATAGGTAAACATATATGTGCATATATGTACATATAATACAGGAAAACGGCCAATTTTATATATGTCACATATATGTATGCATATTTTAATGATATATAGGTAAACATATAGGTGAACATATATGGGCATATATGTACATATAATATAGGAAAACGGCCAATTTTATATATGTCACATATATTAAAAACCTATTTTAAAACATAAATGTTTATATAGTTTTTTTCCGTGTGGGAAAATTCAAAAATATATATTTGCAATTTTGGGTAATAGAGTCAATAGCATGCTCATCTTTATATCACATAAGTTTATATGTCAGGTATAAATCAACAGAAAATGGCATTAATAGTCCATTTTGGTCACATGACAATGACAAAAAGACAAATTTAGTATGGTACATTCATACTATATTTTAGTTGCTTATTGCTTATTCAGAAATCATTGAATTATTTACTCAACCGATTCATTCAGGAACAAATTGAATGGCCATATTTATTATTGAGTCTATTGACTCTGTTGAGTCCATTGAATCTTTAGCTAATTCCACCAATCATTAAGGAACAAATGAAGTGTCTTTAAATGATTAAATCGTTCACCTGAATGGTTCAGTCAATAGCATTTCATTTGATTTATTCTTTGTTCCCAACAATATGGTGCTTTCGTAAACTTGATACATTTTGAATCATTCACGATTGTAATGTTTTGTTTTAGAATGTGACCTCTGAATGGACTTGAGGAAGTGATGTCATACAGCCGAATACACTTACTGGTCCTGGTCAGAGTCTTTTCCTTTAACTGTGCATTATTCTCAAGTGCTGCATACATCCAGGATTTAGGAATGTGTTTCCCTCTTCAGTTTTACGTCTCTTTCCTTATGTCTCTAATTCTGTCCCTTTATGAAGCGTGAGGAGGTTTCGTTTGCCAGTCAGCCTGTGGAATGCACTACTTTATATGGAAAAAAGCAGTAATTTCCCCAAACACAGTAAAGAAAGCCCACTCTCCAAACTCGACCCCACCTCCACCCTCCCAGTTCTCATCGGCCTGTGCTACTGGAAACGCTGCTGGCGCCGCACTCACTGGCATTCCATGCATTCTTCTATCATGTGCTCACAAAAAGACGAGGGAAAAAAAAGGTATCAGACACAAGGGAAAAATTACAGTTACGGTTAACCCTTTCTTGAGTGCTTCAGAGAGTTTGTATGTGGCTGGTGTTTCAAAGTATTTGAAATATAATCGAGGATGTGGTCATGTTTTTTTAAGCATCCTTAAAATGAATATGTTTATGTTGATTATTCCTTGTTTATGTTGTCTGGGAACGTCTTTATCTTATCATGGGCTGTGGATAAAGAACAATGTGTTCGACTGTACAGTCTAAAATCATCAGATACAAAGTTATGCTGATAATTATCAGGCCCATTTTACTTGCATTCCAGTGTATAAACATTGGACCGTTGGGGAATGGTTGAGATGTTTGGAATGCTCTGATGAGCGCAGATGAATGCTGGCTGTCATTTGAATGAAAGCCATTAGCCCAAGCTTTCTGTGCCTCACGGACAATGAGCCTTAAATTCAATTATGAAGTAATTGTTCTGTCATCACAAAACGTTTATTCAGTTTAGATGTTTTCAGCATGAGACAGGGGTTATTCTTAGTGTACCTCCTCGTGGTTCACATGCTTGTGAAAGTGAGTCTAGATAAGAGAAGCCTCTGCCATGTTTTGAATCAGTAAAATAGGGGCACGGGTTTACATATGCTTCGAAAATTACAATGCACATGATGACTTTCATTAACTCACCAGGTTACTGTTACTCTACAAGTATGCATCTATAGAGCTTCTGCAAAAAAATTAAGTTCAAAGATGTGCTTCTGTTACTTCTCGCACAATCTTTACATCATACTTCACTGTGTGTTCAACAGTGTTGGGTAAGTTACTTTTAAAGAGCAATTTATTGCAACCACTATATTACAACCGTATCGCTTTACTGTAAATAGATTACTGTACTTATTACTCTATAAAAATGATTCAATCACTTCTTACTAATTACTTTCTAAATTCTATATTTATCTTAAAGGAGCACTTCACTATTTTTGAAAAAAGGCTTTTTTTTCAACTCTGCTAGAGTAAAACAGTACAGTTTTACCATTTTTGGATGCATTCGGTCTATATTCTGGTCTGAGGGTAGCACTTTTAGCTGCATCTTAGCATACATCATTGAATTTGATTAGACCAGCGGTAGCAGCTCAGCATTTTTGTGACTTGTCACGTGACGTAACCTTATCAAAGAGCTTAATAAAATATGAAAATAGATATTCCCAAATATTTAATATAGGCTATAGATAATTGCACGCAACACACATGGATTTTTTATAACATTTTTGTTTTTAATGACCCGCCCGCAAAAAAAGTGACAATTTCTTTACCCACCCCAAGCCGACCTGCGGGTTGCCCGCGGGGTCCACGGGTTACGAGACGACCCGCGCATCACTAATGCAGTTGTTACTTAACTTCTTCAAGGGAAAAGTAATTAAATGACAGACAGAGAATATGTGATTTTGGATGCAGCCATTGTGTTTTTGAGTGAGTCATTGAATCATTGGCTCAACCAATTTTTTCACAGAAATAAATTAAGTGGCCATATTTATGACTAAGTCATTAAATCATTTGCTCTGTCTGTCTTTCTATCTACCTATGGTAATTTTGTATTTTTGAACCACTGAAGTGTAAATATTTCACTAGCCCTAGAGAAACTAGCAACAGTGGGTTCCAGTACTTCTTTTACTTTGGGATAAATGCTTAGTTTTTTGCTGCTGTGTATTTGGTGGTGGAGGTGGGGGGTGATGTGCAGGCCTGTGTGGATGATTAATGGAGCAGTTAGCCCAGCGGCTGCAGAGCCAACGCTCCAGTCACAATGAGTCTACTGGCTGTCATCAGCGCTCCTCTGCACCCTCATGCTGCTCCCTGGCCCTACGTTTACAGCTTCTGCGTGTCTCAGCGGCCAGGGAATAAAATTGCTTCATGAATTGGAGCCGTCACTCCTTGTGCGACATTAATTATTTGTTTTCTTGTGAGTTTTTTTTTTCTCTGTCCCTTATTTTGCCCTATCCTGAGCAGATTGCATTTGGCTTTTGTTATTTAATTTAAGATATGCCATTAATCTAAGCCATTGTTGTGGCGCACGAGGAGAAAAAGCGTAGAAGTAAATGCCAAAGTATACACTTGCTGTGTGGAAAGGCCATTGGAGGGACAACTAGAATAACAACTATTAATGTAGTACTCGTCTAATCAACCTAAACATTGTTGGTGCGCATCAAACACGCTTTTGCGCAAATGATACAGAAGGTAGCTGTGCGAGAAACAATAAGGTGGTTAAACATTTGGAAACAGACCTGATGGTAATAGTAGGATCAGCCACCGATTACACACACACGGCTGCAAATCTCCATAAAACATCAGACGCTTCACTGCTTTATCAAACACTCCATCTCTCTTCCCCCACTGACCTCTATGAATTTGATACAGGCTCACAAGTGCAGCCGCTGGGAGACAATATCAAATCATCTGCGTTAAATACAGCAACTCCAACAAAGGAGATGCCACAGAGATTATAATTTACATATAACACAATACAGCCAAAGACTGTCCTCCAAGCTACAAAAAAAAAGCGCTGTCTAGGACATTGTCTGGCGTACAATAGCCAACCGTCATTCAGTACCTGGAAACAGCAATGAGGCTGAGAGGCGAAAGAAAAGAACTTAATGATTATTGAAAGAGGGCTGGTGAGTGGAGAGTGTGTTGGTGATGTTTTGAGGATGATGGCAGTAATGGTGTTAGACGTTGACAGATGTCTGTATCACCGCAGGTAGACTCTCAGTGGTTGTTCAGAGTACGATTTTGACATGACGGGTAAACACGTCAAGAAAGTGAGTTGAGACTTGAGTTACGAAATGCAGAGTTTTAGTCATTTTGATGTAAAATCTAATCTTGTTCCTCAGCAGGAATGCCACCTACGTATTTGAGCTGTTGATGGCTACAGCTGTTAAAAGCCTGCTAAATGGGATTGGGGTGGTTTGACTAAATATGAGCTGTTTCCCAAGACGTTTGAGAGATTGTACCCTCATTTTAACAGGATACGTAGGGGCTGATGACAAAGATTATGCTGAGTGCACGAGGGACCTTTCATTGGAAAGCATTCCTCATCGTCCTTGGCATACATAATGTTGTCGGTTTCAAGAGAGGACTTCTGAGGGTCATATTGTGACTGAAAGGAGATGGCTGATAAGACCAGGCTCATCAGGGCTAATTCAATGGGGTGCAGGAACACCAGTGGCAGTTTCCCCAGGAACTTTCACAACAAACAGTGCTGCTGGAACAGTGGGTGTTCAATTAGCCAGCACCTAACATCATTAAACAATTAGACACATCCAAATGAAAACAACCCGAAGCGTTGTGCCAGTTAACTCCTCCTTGCAATGCCAGTGTTTTTTTCCCAAAGAAAATTGTGCAGTAAGAAACCCTGTACAAACAAAAAAACCTGCTAATAGTTAAACGTAATACTATTTTTTGTAGGTAGAAATGAGATCAGATTGGAGCAAATAGGGCGTTTTGTTGACTTCTCTTTTAGAAAATACCACAGTAATGTTGCTGTTACGAAGGAACTGAGGGTCGAGTGGGGATCCAAGTGTGAAGGCTTTATTCAAAAACGTAGTCAACAGGTAGGGTCAAACACCAGCAAAACAGAACAAACCAGGCAAAGGCAAAAGAGTATATCTGATAACAAGATGAGGGTCTGGGCAGGCAGCGAACAATCAAAAAACTAGAACACAGTCCAAAGTCGAAAACACAGGAAAAACAAGGAAAGCACAGGAGCTAGAAACAAAGGATAGGCTATACAATAATCAGCATATGAGAGAGGGTGAGGGCTTCTTTTAACCCTTTCACGCGTACGATCACACCGGTGTGATTAGAACGTTCAGTGCATCACGTCATCAACTGCTGAATTTAAATCTGGTCAGCGCGAACTAACATGGCGGCGCCCATCACCTGGTACGGATCAACTAACACGGTCATTATAAACGTGTTTAAACTGGCAAATACATTTACTTGCACATATTTCAACATCGGAATATAACATATTTTAGAATATAGTCAGTATGTTTGTTAATATTAATAATAGAAAAATGGAAAAACTAAATTAAAACAATACATGCGTCACATTACAAGTATGACGTGTCACCATGGAAACAATAATGAATGGAAACATTCTAATTGAACGATTGCCTAAAAAAAACTCACTCTGGGGGCTCAGCTAGAATATAACTCACATGGGAAAGGGTTGAGCTAGACCAATGAGAACCAACCAATGAGAACAAGATACACGAAACTAGGGAACCAATCAGAACATGACCCATGCAACCAAGTGATTACAATTATGTCTCAAACTGCCGAGACTTGCCAAAAAACGAACATTGTAACATTAAAATTGCTTTTCAATATGAACTCAAACTACACAAAGCTAAATATCAAATCAAATAATAAAATTCTTATTTAAGGAGAGTTGAAAACATAATCCCTGTGGTTTCAGGAAGGACTGTAACAATGTCTCAAACTGTGCCAAGACCTGCCAAAATACCAAATTGTGCCATCAAAAGACATTTCAATATGATCTGAACAAAATGGGTTTAAATTTAGACCCAACAAGGAGCCGGAAAGTTATTTTCTGAAAAATATCTAGTCTTCAGAAATAACAATACCACAGGTAGCTATAAAAAAGGAATTAATTTGAAGCTTTATAAAAGAAAATCTATTTTTCTGGTTTACGTGGACTGGTTTAAAGGGATTTTTTTATAAGATATATCACAATATATATATACGCTCTCATAGTTCTGTGCCCGTTGCCTCTGAGAGCTGCTACCAGTTTTACCAGTTGCCTTTTGGGAAATAATGTCAAAGCCTAGGCCTACATGAGAACGAACTGTATGTTTTTGCTCGTTGCAGTACTCTTTGCATCCCCCCTCCTTAAAAAAAAGCTACTATAGGGTATTGCTGCATTTAAATACTCTCTGAAAGACCTAACACCAGTGAGGATAGGCACAAAAAAAACTTAGATCCTACGGACAACTTCAAAATTGATGTGAAAAGAGGAAGGAAAGAAAAGAAATAGAATTTGAAGGTGGCCAAGACAGTGGTTTATCGATCGATAAAAACAGCATCTCCACATCAAAAGGGCTTTGTCTCTTACGTTTGAGCCCCTCTGGGGATTGCCATGTCCTGCATAGAGAACAGAATTAACAGAAGCAATGTCCAATCATATCCATTTAGCAGCAACCAAACAGCCTAAAACTATATCTAGATGCCAACTCTAGCCTCTGATCTTGTGCTTGGCAGTGATATTCACTGCTAACTTGTATAGAGGCTATTGCTAATTGGCTACCGCCCAAAGCCAGGACACCATTGCGGTAAAAAGAGAGGAGATGAAAGAACAGCAAATATAATCCAAAGATATCTGATTTCTTCAGAGACTGTACAAATGGTTTCTCAAGACAAGAGGAGAGGCCCTGTTCTTGGCTTTTACCACATTTATCAGTCATCATCTACAGGATTATGACATCTGATAGCACTGATATAACTCCGCAGAGAAAAGCTTCAGTATGGGGCGTTGAATGGAAGATAAAGCAGGCTGCAGATAACTGCTCACTTGTTCAATTCACCGCCAAATCAAAATGGAAGATTCTTGGGTTTTATGGAATATTGCAAACGTTTATTATAAATGATTTATCTATGCACATCATTTTTTCTAAAAAATTAACGAGGCTTTGTAAGCTTTGATCAAAAACCTTAATGTCCCCTCTCACTTGCAATGACACGTCTTCTCTGATGTTGTGTACACCGGGCGATAATCCATCCCCTCCAGCAACCTGTCACTCACATGAGATCAGCAGATGAGCCAAAAAGTTCACAATAGACAAATGCAAGTCCCACCCAACCATTTTTCTTGTCTGAGAAGGCGTTTTTGGACACACATAATAGAAATATGACTGCAATTTCTGTTTGAGGTTGAATTGAAAAATACAAAGCTGAATAAAAATAAATCTAAAGTATTTATAAAGTACTTTAGTGATATTTTATTTGCTTAAGAAAAGAATGTTTTATATTTTATTTAAAATTTAAGATTCCATTTCACTTATATTTAAAAATTTTGCATTTGAATGTTGAATTAAAAAGAAAAAGTTGTTAGTGAGTGAGAGCAAGTTATTATATTTTGCAAAAAGATTTTGATGAAAGCATTTTATCATTATTATTATTATTATTATTATTATTATTGTCTTTAGGAATAAAATACACTCATTGAACATTCACAATGTGACCAGGAATACGTAATAATAATGCGTGTAAATAAGTATGAAAACCACATAAAGACATCATACTGTTAATGCATGTTTCTGGTATAAGTGGTATAATATTTTGGACACTTGCAGTACATTCAGCTGCATATTAGTACCTTAGAGTATCCTAATATGAATACTTATGTTAGAAATCTATACTATTATGGTATTATGAACCCTTTAGGGGTAAAGAAGGGACTGCCCCTTTGCTGTTTTATGCCTAAAAAGAATTTGTAAATTTTTCTTTTTCCTGAGAGAGAAACTGTAGCCATGGGTTTCACAAAAAGACCATTAATAAATGCCTAAATCTAGACTCCAGATTAAGACCTCTGATCATATTTTATTACAAAACGTGTTTATGTTTATCTTATATGTACTGAATTTCACAATTTGGATGACTAGTTATGAGAAGATTTGTTTTAGCATGGCTGTCTCACTGATATCGTGTGTAAACACTATACTGTATAAATAAAACATTGTTTGGTTTTTAGGAAACAATGTATGGGCAAAGAAAGACATAACAATCCTTTTTATAAAATCGTACTAAAGGTGCGCAGCCATAGAAAACTCGAGATTCTTTCAAAGTTATGCGGGCCCCACATTCCACACGTGCACCTTCAGCAGCGGGAACTATATCACAGACTCCTGCGTTTGAGCGTGTCGTGTTACCAGCATTTCCTGTGTCTCATATCTGGAACGAACGAACTCTCCAATGGAGCAAAGTAATGCGAGATGGGAGTGGTTCCGTTATGAGGTCACGGCGAGGGACTGAGCTGAACGCTCAGCAGCGAGCGCAAGCGGCAGACATGAGACGGACGCGATAGCTGGAAACATTTATTCACGCAGCTGAATGAATCTCTGCTGGCAACACAAAAACAACAGGACCGCGTTTCCTTCTGCAGGGAACTACTGAAAAACATCGCGCGTTGGCTTTATAGGCGCTGGGCAGGCTTGCGTACGAAAGACTCCAAGGAAGAGGCGCGTGAGGAAAGTTTTCCTACGCGAAAACAAACTGGACGGAACAGTGCAGAAATCGTGACGCATAAGCCATGCACTGGTTGTACAGCGTGGGATAGTTCTTCTGGTGCCGTTCGTTTGAAGGGGATGCCTTTTTGGTGGCTTTCTTCCACAAAAGTTTGACGCCAGGAACACCGTAATATTCTGCTCGACAAGAAAACGCTTCTTTCTGAACGGAACAGTTCTCGCGCTCGTCCAGACTCGCCGTTTTCTTCTGTTATTTGTTGGTTTGGCTGGAGGATCCGTTCCTCATCGTGTAGTTTGGGGGACAGGGGTGGGTTGGATATCTATATTTTTCACTTTTCCTTCATGGCCTCCTCCAGGATGTATCTTCTTATGAAATGCATGCTGATTTTGCAACTTGTGGTGTTGATCTCGAAGAACAGTCGGGCGCTCATTTGTTTGCCCTGTGATAAGTCCAAATGCGAGGAGCCCAAGCACTGCACGGGCTCCGTGGTGTTGGGGATCTGCGGCTGCTGCTCGGTTTGTGCCAAGCAGAAGAACGAGAGCTGCGGCGGCGTTTACGGTCTGTACGGGACCTGCGACCGCGGACTCCGGTGCGTGATCAGACCCCCGTTAAACGGCGGCTCCATTACGCAGTACGAGGTTGGAGTTTGTGAAGGTCTGTATACACATTTCATTTACTCTTTGAGAAGTTGTCATCCATGTTCATTGCTTCAATCGCGCCTAATGATGGTGAAAGGAATTAAATAAATCACATCACCTCTGCCTCCGTCTGTATTTATTGGGGAAACTAAGCCAAAGCGGATATGTTCTGGCAAGCCACTTTAACACTTTATTTCATAAAGCTGACTGATCATTTCACTAATTTTTAAATGCATGTCTGGAATATGTATTCAAACTGCAGGCTACCTAGCCAGCTAATTCAGGACCTAATAATATTTTAAAATTGGTATTAATCGTAGCCTAATAGTGACAAGTAGGCTATTCAATTTTAATGCTAACAAATTGCAAATATTTCTATGAATTTTCGAAATCTATGGTTCAGACATGTAAACTTCTATTTACTTTAGTGGTTGCTCGTAGCAGCAGTTTAATCTATAGTTACTATCATGTAATCAATCTTTACTGGGTCTTATTTATTGGATAGTAGGCTACATATTTAACATGTATCCCTTTAGTCACAATTCTTACTAGTCAGATTACAGTGTAATTCCAACTGTGTTTTCCAGTTGTAACTAGTGACAATGAACGATCCATCACATAGCTGATAGTTAACCTACTAGTAAAGTTGATAACCAGCAAGTTGAATAGCAAATATACTAGTTGGATATGAATAATCCGTATCTAAACCACAAATTAATCCCTATAAACAGAAAAAATTACCAGTGAAAATGAAATTGTTTGCCTTTATTGCTATTGTATTGAGTCAATCTTGCATAACCTATTAGTGAACCTGAAAAAGTTTTTGTCGCTATTGGAGCATTGAATTAATAGTTACTTGTTGGCTAACATAAAAAGATAGGTACTTGTTGTCTTAAAAAGAAATGAAAATAAATGCTTAAACGGCTTGCCACAGGATCTGTCCATATGGAAAGGAAAATAAAAGTCTAAAGTATGCTAAATCTGTGATACGGTGGGTTGTTCATGAAGATGTTGAATTGGCTAACAGTACGGTAGCTCAGCTTAGAGAAAAGAACAACTCCTGTACGTTATGTGTCATGATTACTGCAAGTACCATAATCAGCTCTCATTAGATATCGTAATGTGATTGTAAAGCCGTTATGGAGAGGATATTGTCGGCACGAGGGTGAATGTCAGCGTTGGGTCTGGTTTAACACATTTCCCATACATGACGGTCGTTTGGAGTAGAGTGAAAGAGAGGCAAGCTGGTTAATGTGTTTGCAGCATGTCGGTTTTCCGTTTCTTTGGGGTATGGCTAACGGATTCCGTGCTGTTTTTGGACGTGGTGCCAGCCTCGCTCTTTCCGGCGAGGCTTGTTGGTTTTTCATCGGAATGTCTGCTATGCAACTTCACTTGCGCCTCGGCCAGTATATTTGACAATCAGACCGTCGAGGGATGTGCGCTTCTACTCTCAGTCATGAGGCTTTGCTTCTCAGGATGTGTTTTGGTCACCTCACCTTGATAAAGTTATTTGTGCTGTCAAGCTTTGTCTTGGCTCAGGGTGTTTTCTCTCTGTGCTTCTCATTCCTTTTAAACCTGGCTTACAGTACATTTCAGTTTGAAAGGGCGTTTATAATCCTGCGCTATATACAGTAGCCCTGCTCAAGCTCGTGTTAACGGCGTGAAAGTACTGTGAAAGAAGATTGCTTAGCGTCATTGCCTACCTGATGAAATATTCATGAGCTCCGTAGCTGTTAAATAAACTTACACTCAGTTTAGTTTCTGCTTCTGAGATAAAAGAATTGGAAAACGCGTTAACTACAACGCAAGGAAAATATATTAAGTCGTTTTTAGAGACTTAACAAGCAGACCTAATTTATGTGACATTTCACGGATAGGAAATCCTGTTTAAATCTGTATCTGTCCAGTCAATGGTACTGACTTAGCAAACACAGGTTGTTAAACTCAGGTTGGCTATTCCATGCAGTCAAAATGCAATAAAAAAATGTTTATCTGTTCACAGTGCTGTCAGTGTCAAGCATCAGCCAATTTATCAGCCTGTCATCGTTTTTTAAGTTGTGTTTCTGCTTGCTGAAGAAGGAATCAAAGGCATAAATCTTTACCGAAACTTTGCAGGCTGTGTAAACTAACGAAGCAGCTATACCAGAATGTGGTGTCATCTCCAGAAAATAACCCTAGAGATCTAAAACTGGCACAGCACTGATCAAAACTGTCAGATTAGGTATTTAGACAGATTTCGAACAGACTGTGACATTTTCTGCATGCTTGCGCGATGTATCAGTCTACTTTTTTTCTCTGAAGAGTCCCGTCGCTTGTTAGGCCTAGTCCAAGTTGGAACACCAGCTTGGTCAGAGGACATGCTTTGCAATGTCACAGGTCAGGTTTCAGCATGGCTGGGCTATGAAAATTGAAGGCGTTTCGACCGTTTGACATGTAACTGCCGGGGTGACATCTGCTGTAATTCAGCCAAGGAAACACTGCGGCATTGAGTGCCACAGCTACGGCTGTCAGATAAATGAGTCAGATGAGAGAGCGCAGCGAATGCCAGTATAGGCCATGCCCTGCTAACCTCCACCCTCACTTCATAACAAACTTAGACCTTAGAGGGTCTTAACAGTGAATTAGTCCCTAAAGTACATCTGATGTAGACCGCGCCTGCCGTGAGTCACCATGAATGATGAATATCTCAAAGTTCTCTGTGTTATGCGACATCAAAGGTTTGTACTGGCCTTTAAAGGAAAAGTTCACCCAAAAATGAAAATTCTGTCATCATTTATTCACCCTCATTTCATTCCAAACCTGTATGGCTTGCTTGCTTTCTTCTTTATAACAAAAAAGGTAAATTTCTGAAGAATATCCTGGCAGTGTTTCAATTAAAATGCAAGTGATTGACAGCTGGGGCTGCCAGGCTTTAAAAAAAAAACAGTAATGTGGCTCATATCTGAAGCTGAGTAGAGAAATAATTAAGCCATTATATACATAAACGAATAACTTTAGAATACATATAGAAATAAAGACATACAGGTTTGGTGCAACGCAAATGGTGAGTAAATAAAGACCAAAATCCGTAGAGGTGGAGGAGAAAACTACAAAAGCATTTTTCTGTTTGAACTGATCGTACACTTCACGTCCAAGTCCATAAATTCCTGTGCATTCCAAAGCATGACTACTTTGGACAGGCTGTTTACAGTGAACACATACATATGAGATGATGGTCTTGAAATGCCCCGCGGGCTTCTCTGGAGATGGGCTTACCAAGCACATCACATGGAACACCCAGGGGGTTTAGTGTCAGGACCCTCCAGGTGAGCTTTCCCTGGGAAGTGATGTATGATGTCTCGCTTCTCTATTCAGAGAAAGCAGTCAGGGGTCTCTGTGTGAAGCCGGCTGTACTTGGGAGTTACTATAGGCCTTATCTTAACAAGAAAAGACCTTTATACAACCTTTGCTCAAACTGCGTCAATTTCGTCAGTTCAGGTGCAATCCTAGTGTTTTAAATTTACAGTTTTTCAAGAGACATTTCAGATCACATTTCTTTTTATTTTTAATCTATTGATTATTTTTGCTGTCATTGTGGATTTCTTGTAGAACTGCTTTATAGGTTTACTGATTATTATAACAGATTTTACTAGTGTCAGAAAAGAAATGTGCCTTGTAAAGCACAGATTGCCAGTCAGCGGAAGACCTAGTACGGAGAAAGAAAATGACATCTAAGTTGAACTTGAGGCATCTGGAAATGTAATGATTTTGCATGCTGCTCAATATATTGACCCGGCCCGTGGCATAGGCAGTATAGGCAAATGCTAAGGGCGCCGTACATCCAGGGGGCGCCAGAAATGAAGGAAGAAAAAAAGTGTCACTTCCACTTTAGTTGGTATTATGACTTCAGAAAGGAATATGCTCACATTAATTTAACTGCATAGCAAGTAGTATTTGCTTTGATAACAATAATAATATAGCCTACTTGCCTAAGACGCCCCCCCTCTTCTGAATAATCAGACTTTAACGTTACACGGTGCTCGTCTTTTGATGAATCAACAAGTTCAACATGTCAAAACGTCCCAAACTGTCTGGTGCCAAGGGAAGGGAAAAAAGAAAATAGGAGGAAAAACCCGACAAAGACAGGTGTAATGGTATGGTATGATGATGTTAATTATATTATTTTGCTGTTTTTTTCCCGATTGATAATGAAAGTAGCTCGTGTGCATGGTCGCATAAGACCAGCATTTAAAAGTAGACACTTCAGGCTTTCTATAGATATGTGTCTCATGTCTGTGTGTCATGTGTTCGCGGAGTTTCAGCTCATTTTAGTTATGCGTTTCTAAAAACAGTCGCGCAGAGAACAATGAAAAAACGCGCACACAGTTTATTTTCCTTATTTTGCAAAAGCACACACTTTTGTTTTTACTGAGAGTGTACTCAAAAAAAGTAGACACCTATG
>JAUMHQ010000078.1:15258150-15281929 GCA_032361165.1 Enteromius paludinosus | reverse complement strand
CAGTACTGACACACAGATATCTCAAATATAATAGGTAGCACACAAATTCTGAATGCCTTTGACAGATCTCAAATGAGACGTTTTAATATAGATTAATCTAGATTAAAATAATTAATCAATGCCCACCCCTATAATATCTGTATATATGTGTGTGTGTGTGTGTGTGTGTGTGTGTACTGTGTATATTTATATATTATAAGTCTATATGAATACAAATACATGCATGTATATATTTAATAAAAATATGTTCTGTTTATTTTTTTTCTTCTATTTTTTATATTTATAATTTTTAATATATCTGTTCATTTATACATAATAAACATACACATTACATTTACATATATTATTTAGACAAAAACTTTTATTTTGGATGCAGCTAATCACGATTAATCATTTGACAGCACTAGTTTATATAATATATTAAATACTTATTTTAAAATGCGTAAAATGTGTTTGTATTTATTTTTTTCCCCTTTTTTAAAATAAATGTTTGCCTTGCTCTAGTTCTGTAGCACTGTAAGAAGATAATTTATTAATTTGTGCAGCTGACATCCTTCTCCATGACAACATGCATGGCTGAATTTTTTGACACACTCGCTCCGACCATTTAGGCGCCCAGTATATTTACTGAAGCTTCACCTCGTCCAACCATCTGGAATTGGAGCCCTGAGCTTGACAGTTTAGTATCCCCAACTGACTGCACCACATTACTGTTAATACAGCACTGGGCTCAAATCATAATCTTCCTGACTAGGAGAAAAGCAATGGTCTTTATCATTTAAATGGCTTCAGACTGGGAAGAATGGAACGTGATTATACACAATCTGTTTGCAGAGAACACCTGGAGAATGAAGCGTGCCTGCCCTTATTAATGTCATCCATGCAGACCCTGGACTTTGTCTGCTAACAAAGCAGCTCCACATTGGCCGTAATCACTGTCAGATGGAGTGCTTTTTGTCTAAGGCATTCCTTTGCCAAAAACACTAAATGACCCATCTAAACAAAGGTTATGCGATGACTGGGAAACATAATGCAATACACGACACAAATAAACTAAGAAAGTAAGTTAGAGAGATATGAGCAGTTTCGCTCATTTTAATATGTATGGATTCAGATTACCTCACTAGCAGGCAGTGCTGGGAGTAATGCATTAAAAGTAATGCTAGTTAAGTAATCAGATTACTTTTTTCAAGTAACTAGTAAAGTAATACGTTACCTAGAAATTTAAAAGTAAGTTACTTTTTAAAACGGAAGTTACTTCGTTTTCCCATTTATTCGCTTACACCTCTCCATTCCTTCAGGCTAAGGTTATTTCCTTTAGCTTTTGATGTGAGGGCCTTTACAGTTGCAAAAAATATAACTTTTGGATTTATTGTTAAAAAAAATAAATTAACAAGCCTATAGCCCTTAATACAAAAAGTGACTCAAAAGTAACAATGCATGGCCTTCAACAAAATTAAGACAGTAAGGCAATATTGTAATTAGTGGTGGGCCGTTATCGGCGTTAACGTGAGACTCGCGAAATAAAATAAATATCGCCATTAATCTATTCACAAAGTTGTGCTGGGAGCTGGGTCTATACTACACAAGTTATGATGACTTTCACCTTGATAGTTTAGTGCGGAAGTATACCGAGCCGAATTGCACTGTAGCCCTGCTACCAGGTGCGCTCAGAATTTGTAGATTTAAGTATTATTTATTTATTTTATAAGGGTGGTGATGACATATAAATGTCATATTAATTATGCTAGGATGGTTGACAAGGCGTTACCATTAAGTGGCTAGGGATCTCTGGGTGGTTGCTCCTTATGTTGTTCCAAACTTCCAAAATTCATCTTCTAAACCCAAAAGGAGATAATTTGTTATAAAATAACCCGTTGTTTTTGCGAATATTAGAGCTTTGAAGTCTCAAAAAGAACGAAAAGTGCTGTAAATATGCCTCAATAATGTCTCACATGAAATGTGTGTTGTATTTCAAGTCTTCTGAAAAACAGACTGAAATTAAAGTCATTTTTTATTGATATTCTTCCCCTCCAGTGAGCCATTAACAGATGGATCGTTGAGTCAGTGAGTTGAACTAACTCGAGATCTGGATCAGGTGACCGTTTTGAAGCTCTAGTCCCCATTCTTTGTAATGACTGTGTTTGGAATGAAAGATGAGAACAGCAATACAGGTTTGGAGTAACATGGTGAGGGTGAGTGAATTGTGACAGAATTTTTGGGTAAACTGCTCGAGATCTAAAGTCCTTTATGCTTACACTTTTCCTTAATGCAAGCCTGTTGTAGCTTGTTCTCTTCTAAATGATGTCTGAAACATTGTATTATGTGTTTTATGATAAATTGTTGTGTTGCTCATTTGTAAGCTGCTTTGGATAAATGAAAAATGTAAATGTAACAGAACAGTAGTACCTGTCTAGAGTAACATGGCGAGGGACAGAACTGGTGACAGAATCTTGGGGTGAAATATTTCTTCAAAGCAGAGCATCGCTGCCAGCCCAGGTGCATGTCTCTGCCTTTGTTTTTCTTCCTTTTTCACAAAAAGGGACAGCGCGGGCAGGCTGAAATTTGTTGAGAGAAAATCGGTTGTCTGGTGTAGTCAGTGAAGACAAGCGGAAATGTGTACCCCCTTTAAGCAGCCTCCCTGTCACGCACTTAACTGAAGTCTCTCTTCTGCTCCTTGGAGTACTAAGTGTTCTCAGGGGGTGCTGCGTAGGGGCCGGCAGGACTTTTCGGGGTTATAATTCAGAGACTGGAGAGTT
Organism: Enteromius paludinosus; assembly: GCA_032361165.1. Taxonomy (NCBI): domain Eukaryota; kingdom Metazoa; phylum Chordata; class Actinopteri; order Cypriniformes; family Cyprinidae; genus Enteromius; species Enteromius paludinosus. The sequence continues at coordinate 15,279,170 of JAUMHQ010000078.1, read as the reverse complement.
GGTGTCACAAGGGGGTCCGTGTTTGAACAATGACACAGACTGTAGTCACTTTAGCCAAAAAACAGTCCTCTATTGATGAAGTCAACTGTGAATTGGCATTGCAGCTCATTTGCTTCAGTAATGTAACATATTTATGAGTGAATCTGGATATTTAATAAGGAAAAAGTAGCAGGAATTGGTTGCATTACATTCTTGAAACAAAAAATTTCAACTGAATCTCATGAGAAAACATAGCTGTTTTACGAGGTCTTAAGAATTAGTACAAATTTGAGGAAAAATGTACGCATAATCCCAACTCTAAATCTAAAGGTCTGTTCACACCAAGCACGATAACTGTATAGATAACGATAAATTGTTCTGAATATTAAAGAATAGAAGTGTCCACACCACAACTATAACAAGGCACAGAGAAACAATATGATTGGAATCATTTTCAGAATTATGTTTTTCAAGCTGACGAACAATACAAACATTGACAGCCAATCAGAATCAATCCTGTTCTCATGAGCTCAAGAATTTAAAGCGGCAGTGTGCTTAGAATAAACAGACAATATTGTCCACCAATGTGGACACTAATATTGTTATCAAATTCCCTATATTTTATTGTATTAGTAATATATTTTTCGCAAATTATGAAATAATATATAATTACTTAAATTTCTTCTTATATCTTTCATTTTTTAAGTGTGCTGATGAGTCTTCCACAAAAACACCAGGGATATGAATTAAATAAAAGCTTAATTCTGATGTTATTAATTCTGATGTTGACTTTATTGCCATATTTGGAGTATTAATAGCTTTTCTGATTTATGATCATATTTGTCTTCCTGTCTTCTGTTTGTTGTATGACTCGCAGAGTAGCATTTAACTACTTGGGTGTTAAAAATGCTGTCTTTTTCCGACAGAGTAATTAATTGGTTTGGTTGCAAATTAGCAAGCTTCTCGTGCTTCAGGAAGAACTCCTGCCTTGATAACAACCAGGTGCCACTGCACAGTACAGCAGGAAGGCCATGTATCAGCTAGCAGAGGACGAGCAGTGATTTGATATCAAGCCTTGGTATCAGCAAAACAACACTTTTCACTGTGTTTGTTTATGAAGAACCGCTGTGTTGAATGTGGCCTCATTTTATTCCTCCAGTTTTTGTGATATCACATTGTTTTAGCCGCTTCTTTGTCTACCAGGCAATCTATATTAGGTAATATGAGGGAGGATAGTGTTTTAATACAAGTTGAATGGAATTCCTAAGAGAATGTAATAAGAGCAGTCACACTTTGTAAAACTTATTGTTGTATCTCACATCCCTGACCACATTATTCTGTGGCATGCTTCAAATAGAGAGTGTGATAATATGTTTCAGTTGGCATCAAGTGTAAATTCACCATGAGCTCAAAAATGTATCAAAATATCACACTTCCAGTGTCGTCTCCAGTCACTTAAGTCTGCTTAAGTCCTTAAGACACACATACACCATATATCTTGAAAATATTTGCATGAATAAATTTATATCCACTGAAATGTCATATATAAATATATTCAATATATAAACATAAATGTTTTTCTTAAATATATACATGCATGTGCATTTATATATATATATATATATATATATATATACATAATATACACAGTACACACACATACTATCCAAACTTTAATTTAAATTGATCTTGCTAAATCATTTGACAGCACTACTAGTTGTTAAGTTTAGTTGTTGGCTAGGATTAAGGGTCAGGCCGGGCATTAATATGTGCCTAGTAAGTACTAGTAAACATCCAATATGTTAGTAATATGCATACTAAGTAATATAGTGAGGAGTGTTGCTTGAAATAAAGTGATACCAAAGATGAACTATCACTATTTACGTAACATTACAAGTTAAAAGCTTATTTTGGCTGGTTTAAGTGGTCTAAGTTAAGTCTCTAGATAGATAGTTCTTACAGTTTGGGAATACAATACAGTAATTCTACTGTAAAGTTGTGTCTGATTGATTGTAACATACATGGAAGCCTTCACAATGTTGTAATTTCCACTGGGAAATTATATTTTATTGAGCTCATATTTTCTTTGTTGGGTTTGGGGGCATGTCAATTAAAGATATGAGCAAATTAGTTATGATTGAAGTTGTAATTTTCAGTGTTTGCTCTACAATTACATTGTACTAGGGTTATCAACTTAGCATAATAATTGACTCTGATTAATTATATTAAAATCATTAAGAAATGGAAAACTTCAGACCCCATTATTTTGAAAAAAGCCCAACCTCCTTTTAACTGAAAACACCAGTGATAGGCTTACATTTAACAATACTGCTGTAAAGTGTATTTAATGACTAAGTAATGTTTATTTATTGGTTTTCTCATCTGGCACAATAGTACCTTTGAATTACAACCCGGTCTCATGGCATAAACATACCCGGTGCGCTTTTCAGTAATACACAAAATATGTACCAATAAGTACATATCACTGCAGTTTTAATAACTAAAGCGTAATTTTTACAAAATCCCTTGAAGAATATCATGTTATAACTTCAAAACAATATTAATATGCTGGGATATTTAAAAACCGATGCTTTTGAATGTTTGCATCACACATATCCAGCTTCATATCTATGGGTTTGCATGGAGTAGCGCGCATCCTGATTTTGCTGAGTTCGACGTGTTCCTGGGTTAACGTATTTTGCTGACCCTAGAACAACATTTTATTCCAAAATTTTAGTTTTGACCATATCTCTACACCTAAACCTAACCCTACCCATGAGTAATGCCTAAAGTCAAAGGAAATGATAGATGACTGACACTGATGTACAAGCACCAAGAACTGATTGTAAGCCTAAACTTCACAAAAACTATAAACTGGTTCTTCAAATCTGATTGGCTAATCGCATTGTTGTTCCAGGGTCAACTAAAAAGTTGACATGTCGAACTCAGCAAAATCAGGTTCTGTATGGAGGGCGCACCAGTTCAAATCATGTGTAACTACTAGGGATGAAAAAAAAAAAAAAATTCACCTATGAAATCGCGATTCTCTCTTCAACGATTCAGAATATGGCAAATGTGTGCGCTAGAGACGCGGCGGGCTTCATAGCGCTGACTTTTCGCTATCAGACTTGTGCATAATGACAATGCTTATATCCACCCTCCGTGTTTTACTTAGATATGCTTTAGATATGCTTTCATTTATACTGTTTGAAATGCACAAGACTCGCGCACTGTCAGACTTTCACACGCTGTTTGTTTGTGCCGAAGCGGCTAATCGTGGCTGTGGTTAAATGCACTTGCATTTTCAAATGCTTTTATACGAAGCACGCGGTCAGTTATGTTTTCAGAACAGAGCAAAAAATCTGATATATCGAAAAAGATCTGCGCGTTAGTCTGAATGAAGCCAGTTAACGCTACCACTGTCTATGATTTCATCGGTAATAATCCAGAGGGAAAAAAAACAACTCCTGTCTGTAAACTTTCAGACTCTCAAAGAACACTTGATTTAAATAAGTATTTTATATATATATATATATATATATATGTAAGTAAATTTTAAAATATGAAAATGGCCATGTGCAGTAATATTGAGAACTGAGAATGTGATTTTCTCCCAGTTTCACTGACAAGGCTTAAGCTAGTCCTAGACTAAAATGGCACAGTTTCATCAACAAATTCGTTTTTTATATTAGTTTGGGTAGGATATGGTGTAGGGCATATTTCCAACAAGAGAGAGCTTTTAGCAGCAGTCCAGAAATATTTGAATTCTGAACCGTTGCAATACATACCTATATCAATGAAATGAAAATGTGCCAATGTTCACGTACCTGTGATTTAGCACCAGGCAGTGGACGTTTCTCTTTAAAACTGCGTGCAGTAAGGCACATAAAAACAGTGTTGCACAAAAAGTACACAGAGGTACATATTTTTATGAGACCAGGTTGTTGAATTATCTTCATTTGTGGACTTTTCTTAGCAAATATTGAATTTAAATTTCATTAATTTAATGAGCATGTCATGTAATTAATTTGATAAATTTTTTAATTGATTGACATCTCTAGTATGCATTTTGTGTAGTGAATAATTCTAGTAAATACTGTTAACATAGCTGGTTTATGGGCTGACCTGGCTTGGTATTTCTCATCATTCATTGTGCATGGCATAAACAGTGAACAGATCAATATATAGATATATAGATCAATATACAGTTAACACATCAATATAAATCTATATTATGCATATTTGCACTTAGTTTTGCCGCATTAGCACTCAAAATATTGTGAGAAATAGATCAAGAAATATGACAGTGTGTCGGTTTTTCTCTGACTGAAATCACTTGAATGCTCATGTCGCGGTGTGTGGTTCAGACCACCACGACTTGTTTATCATGTGAACCCTACTCCAGCCTATAGACAACCCTTGTTTGGCAGGAGTCTCAACCGTCCACGCCCAACTAAACGACCCAGAGCCGGTCTGGAGAGCCATGCTTAGTGACCGGAGAATCAGCTGTTGACAGCAGCTATTTGGGGACTTCACCCCTGTGGCTTTGGTGAAAACAACAAGTGCAGGGGCTTTGGAACATCAGCTTCCAGTCCTTGATTGTTAGGAGATCACAAGCTCACACATACTCACAGTCCCCTATAGACAGGGATAGTTATAGGCTTATGTTTTTTCGGCCCACGGTACGAGTGTTGTGCTGTACAGCTGTAATCACACCCATCATATTCAGATGACGAAACAGTGGGACGCAAGTATGCAGCTGTGCACCAGTAGCTGAACAGATGACTGACCCAACAACAAACAGACACAGGGCGAGTGAGAGGAGTGTTTTTCCATGACTTGTTTATTGTCTGAGTATTTCAAGTGACCCACCCAGGGGTTGAGAAGTTATGGATACAAAACAAAGTCGTTTTGTAGTTTATGTAGTCTCATTTTTGCTAAATCAAATTGCTGTAGTATGAGGCAGGTCTCTGCAGAAATGTTTCTGACTCAACAGCCGAATTGCTCATAGATGCGCCAGGCCCGTTATTTATTGGCAAGCGGGTTGCATTCCTCAGAGACCAACAGACACAAATTACATGCATGCAGATGCATCTACTTAGTGTGTACTGGCTGATTGATGTATATGCAAGTAAATCTGTGTTTTTTTTGGCTGATTCATTGTAACTTAACTCATTTATGTTACTGAGGTCTTGCATAGAAAATGAATGGCCTTAAGAAATGTATTAAAATAAATATAAAATTGTTTTATTTATAAATGTTTTTACATGTGTTTAAAGAAATACAAAACAATTTAAATGATTTTTGAAAGTATTGTTGCTTTTTTACTTTTTATTTATCAAATAATCTTTTGCAAAATGTATCACAGGCTCTAAAAAAAATTTAATAAATAAAAATAAGCAGCACAATTGTTGCTACCATTGATAATAAACCAGCATATCAGTATGATTTCTGCAGGATGTGAGACTGAAGACTAGAGTAATGACAATTTAGCTTTGCATCATGAAAATAAATTACAATTATTTTTAAGCTCTTATTTTTGCAGTTAACAAACATTTAACTATTAATTTTGCCTCAATAAACTTCTAATTTGCTGCTTATTAATATTAATAAGTTAGTTGTTGTATGTTGTAATATAGTCATGAAGAATAAATCATATTGTAAATAAATCATAGAATAAATAAATTGTAATATTTACAATATTACAGTTTTTTTATATATATTTCTGCAGAGACATGGGGCCTTGGTGTGCATAAGAGTCTTAAAACATCAATCATCATCAAACAAACTAAGATCTTACTAATTCCAAAAAAGTGATATACACAGAGTTATTATTAAATGTCTTTTTTAATACAACTATTCAGTATATTAGCTAACCCCCATCTTGAGTGTATTCATCCGCCCTAAGCACACAAACATGCAAGCACACCGATAAGGTGAACACGCAGTGGGCTGAAATACCAGCGCTTGTATCAGCAATGTGTGTTTGTACTGCAAATAAGACTTCATAAAGTTGCTGGCAGATAGAAGCGTCTTCAGGGTCGAGGTCATTCTTATTTTGAAAATGCGCTGCTCTCTGCCACCATTTATTTATTGTGTAAGTCATAAGAGGCTAGGAGTGTAAGAGCTGCATAATCCTTTATAACAAGTATACGTTTCTCTCTTATTTCCGAGTTCTACGATACCCCTTGGACCTCAAATGTATGTAATTGACCATGTGCTCCTCTAGCATTCAGTAGCCTCATTACTCCAGCATCGCCAGACCTGTTGGCTTTGGGGAACCCGCAATTTTAATGATACTGTAAAAATATATTGAGATGAATTAGAATTTTAAAGTCGGGTTTGATCTGGTAATTTATTACTACGAATTTCTGTTTCTGTGGCGTCCTCATTGATATGTGTCTCTTTCATTTTCGCTCAGATGAAAACTGGGATGACGACCAGCTCTTGGGCTTTGAGCCATGCAATGAAAACCTGGTTACGGGCTGTAACATCATTGATGGGAAGTGTGAATGTGACAGTGTACGAACATGCAACAACCCATTTGAGTTCGCCAGCCAGGAAGCCTGTCAGACAGCCCTGCAGAAGATTGAAGGTACCTCTTATATCTCCATTCTCATTATTTTTTCTCTCTGTCTGCTTCTAGCGTAAAACTTGTACCTGCATGCTCATATCTTTCTTGCAGTCGTCATAATATCATCATGCTGTTTAATGCATCCTTGATGGGTTGCATTTTTGGGTTTGAACTCTCGGTTACTTGATTTTGCGAGCATACTCAAAAACAGGCTTAATAATGAGTCCCTGTACAATTGTTGCAAGGTAAAATTCGCAAGTTAAAAATACCAAGAATTTGATGCCATGAATTCTTCTTAATTATCTATAATTAGCTTTGCTAATTGGAGCAAGCTTCCTTGTTAGTTTTGAGAGAATCCAAAAAAAGTGTTAATTTTGGCATCACTGAAGGTATTATTTATCCTGCGAACTAATTTAAATGAATGCATATTGTGAAAACTGAGAATGTCAGTGACAGTCAATGCGGTATCGTTTTTTTTTTGCACAAATGTGCAGTAGGTCATTTATTTTTATTCAGCTATTTTTGTGTCTTGTTCAAATTTCCCCTATAAATAAATACCCAAAACAAACTTTGCAAAAGGATTTTGCTTTGCATAAGTCACTGCATAAACATCTGCATAACCAACGTGTTTGAAATCCCTAGAGCCATGTTTTTTTTCTTTTTAAACATTGTTCTTTGTTCTAATTTCTTTTCTTTTCTAAAGGGTGGGGTATAAAAAGAGGCGTCTTGCTTATATGACTAGTTTTTTTAGTAGCCTGTGATTAAACAAACATACAAGCTGATTTACTTGAGGCTGATAACGCTCCTTTTAGAGCTATCAGAATGCAAATGTTGCATTGAAAAACGCAGTCCCTGATGGATACTTGCTCGCATTCTCTGAGCGTGCCTGTGCGTTGAGTCTGAGCTGTGTGGCACACTGGCAATTAAACATAAAAATACATGCTTGTTATCACAACGGTCCTGGCAACGGGTGCAGAGCTTGTTGTTTTATTGCGGCAGGTGTGCTTTCCGTCATCTCAGCAGGCGGTGGCTATTTTTGAAGGTTTACCCCCTGTTTTGTTTTACTAATAAGTGCTTGTCATGTTGTTTTGACTAGTGCGTCAGAGTTGTTGCAGTTGTCACTTGTTTATTGTGATGTTGTGTCTACTCTGGGCTGTTGTTTTGCTTGTCTGTTTGTGGACTTGTCAATTTACTAGAAATGTTTTGTCTAACAGTTACTTAATTCTCTTGATGAGTAGCTCGTTGTTGTTGTCTGTGATTTTGATGTCTTTGTCTTTTTACATTGTTTTATTAGTTGTGCCAAGCTGATAAAACAGGCAAAAAAAAAATCTCAGGCTAACACTAAGCAAAATTTCAGCAAAATGATATTACATTGCTCATTGCAAGTTTTTAAGTCAAATGTCCAGAGAGTGGGGCTAAAAATGTGTTTAGTTTTTCCTGAAAGAGATGAAAATGTTGTTTTATTGGTTTCATTGGTTGTTGTATTTTGTCAGTTTTGTAATAAAATGTCTGTTGAGTGGCAAAATAGCGTATCATCTTCTTTAAACTTATCCCTAAACCTAACTTGATTATGTTAAATATTTTTAAACATAATCTTTAAAAAAAACATAATTTTAAACATTTATTTTTTAATTATTAAATTATTTAAACAACCATGCCATTATGTGACTTGAGTTTTATGGGACTCATACCTGCTGTATGATGTGCGCTACCAAGCACGTTTACTGCCCTAGAAAAGACTCATATTCATAATATGTAAAAAGCATTAGAAGTTATTTTAAAACATATCTTACTGTAACTGATGTTCACCGTAAACCTAAATTTTCATATAATAAAAAAATGTAAAGTATTATATTTGATTTAGTGTTTTTAGTGCTACATTTCTGAAGATTTGTTTTGCTCATGCTAGTCCAAAGAAAGTTTGAAAATAAAAGTTTTCAACAGAGCGTGTAGAGATACCCACCTAGCTGGTGTACATAATACATTTTTTGTTGCTTGAGTACATGATGCATTTTTTGGCTGTGCGTAAAGTTGTTTTTCCTCCATTATCCTCATACACCTATTTGCGTATTTGCGGCCAAAGCACATGTTTTGTAGTGTTGTAATGGTATGCGCTCAGCAGTTATCATTTGCATAAGAAAAACATTACTGTCGTGATTCATCAACCTGGCCATCTTTTGTGTCTAGAGTCAGCAGACATTGTGAGATTTTATTGATTTTACATTAAACAATTGCTTCTGTCACACAGAAGTGGATCCTTTGCCGTAATATGATTAAATTCTATCTCGTACTTCAGTTCCGATGTTCTCTCTGTGCTGCCGGCGAAGGAAAGAGGAAGAATTGTATTTAAGCAACTGCCCGTGCAACCAAATCAGAATCACCTGTAATACGGGTTCCTTCTTCAAGGTCATTCACCCTATTCAACCCGATGGAAAAACGTCCTTCCTCACAAGGGAATGTTTTATTTTTACGGGAAGCTGGCAGACACAAGGGCGAATGCTGAATAGATAAGTGCTATTGATATTATCAGTACCGCATCGGAGTAGACTCTGTTTTGAACAGTGCTGTGACCTCTTGGATTTCTTCAGCCAGTACTTTGAGGAGTGGGGTCTTTTGAGAAAGGACGGTAAAGATTGATAATGCCGTCACAGTGCCCTCTTCAAGGTTCTCTAATGACATCCATATTCTCTGCTACCGTTGGTACTACAGGAAATCAATCCCCAATAAAACTGTAATAATATGTTGACCTTTGGTGTCTAAGTACATTTTCTCTCAGGGTAAAAAAAAATATTCCAGAGCAGTAAATCATCACCAGACCTGATGGAAAGATGCTAGTTTTCACATCCTGCTTCATCTGTTGTAGCAAGATCTGTTTTAAATAAACCCAATGGCATGTGAAAAGAACAAAAACAGTGGTCATTGCTTTAAAAAAAAGTCAGTCTCTAAGTGGGCGGTTCTTAGCAAGAATAATTGGTCTAAGTGAGACTAGAAAAATGGTTAAAAGATTGATCTTTGAGGTACAGAGACACTGTTCAAGGTTCTCAGAATTAATTAGTCACGTCCATTTGCTTGAGAAGTTAAAACTTAAACTATGACACACTGAGGAATTAAATTTTTTGGCCAACCAAGGTTGCACAGAATCTGTGCCCCTTGGTATATTCACACATATTGAGGGAGAAAATATGTGTAATACAATGTCAGTGGTTTTAAATATGATAATGTGTATTAAAATGAGTCTGAGAGAGAAGATAAAGAGGAACTGTATGTTTTTATTTACTTTATTTAGTATGTCTACAAAATGGCTCTGTAAATGTTTGATACTGTTGCTGGCAGATTTGTTTGTTTCTTTAAGATGTCAAATAGATTTTCCTCCATTCATGTAGACGGCAGCTGAACTTGTATGCTTTTAACCAAGATGGCCGACGACTGAAATGACTTTGAAAAAGATGGTGTGTCATTCACGTGTGTTTGCAGCAAAGAGATATTTCTTTCTGAGTTCTTTCCAAATTTTGAAAAAGTACAGATGGGGAAAGAGTGCTTTTTGCCATCCGACTTGCATGTTTTTTTCTGATCAACCGAGATTTTTGAGGATATGGGTCCAGGTTGTTCAAGGCAATTTTACTGTCAACGAGAAATGACTTGGCTAAATGGTGGCGAGGGAATGCACTGGACCTCTTTTAGAGAGAGCCTGTATTTGAAATTAACATGGAGGTGAATGGTAGTCTTCCACTGATCCAGTTTAGACCCCTGACCCGGAGGTTGTGGTAATTTGGTAAGTGGATGAATGTACTACTTTAAGAAACTTGAAATTTTGCCAGAGGTTTCTATGGGAATAGAAAGCTTATTTACACGTGTGTGAGCCACATGTGTGTTATAATATATATACATACATATAAAACCATTAGAGAACAGTAGCAGGTAAAAAGAAAGCTGTTTTTCTTTCTATAGGAAAAGCGTGCGTGTTCAGGAGAGAAAGTAAGCGTGAACAGGAAGTTTTGTTGTGTGGGACTCTGCTCTGCTGTTACTGTTGCTTTTCTCTGACCCAGCTCGGCCAAAGCACATTAAAGGAAATGCCAAGCATTCTTGCAGTAGAGCTGTGTCTCTGCTGCCTTGGCAGGATTACAGTGGAGAATATTTGTTCTGGGGAGCCGGCCATGCTAATTGCAGGCCCCGTTGGATGCAGGGAGAGAGCAGCCTCTCATGCCAAAAGCAACATGTTTCTGTTTTAACAATGTCCTGTTTTCAAAGAGAGCGTGGGGGGTCGGCCAAACCCAAGAACGGAATGCCTGAAAGTACTGTACTTTGACTTTCCCTGTTGTCCCGTAGAGGCGAAGGCAAAGGCATTCAGCCGTTTGATGTGGAACATGGGCAGAGCTCCATGTGTGAGGGTGTGAGCACCATGAACAAACTGCTGCTAGTTTCAAAACTGTATTCAGTTCTAAAGATGACAAGGATCTGGAAATATTGCTGAACATTTATTCAGATATTTTGCTCTTTGAAGCATATTCTGCAGGAGTACAATATAGTAAAAATGTTTGCTATTGAAATGTTGAATATTGAAATTTCAAGTGCATTAGAATTGTATATGAATCAATAAAAAATTGAGATTTAACTCAATCTATCACCAACCAAGGATGATCATGTTTTACGCTGCCACACATAATGGCTAAATAAAAAGTGCATTAACATCAAAATGTGCAAAACTACCAATAATAATACTAATAATCAATGTATAATAATCAGTTTTAAAGATGCCCTATATATTTAGACTGTTTCAGGTTCACACCAATTAAATGTTTTACGTAAGACAGCACCTGGATGGAGAACATAGAAGAACGAAACCGAAAGCATGGGTTTCTTAAGACTTATTTTTAGACTGGAAAACACTGCTTTTAACTCGGCATGACATCTTAGAAGTGCAGCTTGTGGCTACATGGAAAAAAAAGGGCAAGAACATTGATGCAGATGGGAAACACAGCTCTGTGAATGTGTCTGTGGTGCTTTAAAGAGATTGAATTTAATTTTTCATTGAAATAAACTTTTTTAGAGTATTTTCCTCATGCCAGCTGTCCAAAAGCACAGCAAGCTGTCAGCATGCTAATTAATTTACGGCTGCTAAAATTGCCAAAAAGTATAAATAAAATAACATAAATAAGAAATAAAATAAGATAAAATAATGAAAAAAATACATTTAGGCTTATTAGATGTAAATATATAACCTCGTTTTTTAGAGCTGCAAGCATTAATTAATTATGTGTGGTGGCAAAGTGTAATTAATCTCTGTGGTTTTTCAAAGGTCTGTAAAAATACCCACTGCATTCTTGCTGCGTGTTATTTTATCCTCCCTGACTTTGGCAGTCGTAAATGTTTGAGGACAACTGTCTGTTCAGCACGAATGTGTTCTTCCTCTTCACAGGAGCCAAGATTTAGAGGCGATGCAGCTTTCGAAACTCACTCACATCAATCTGTCCGGGCGTCTGGACATGCTAGACGCTGTGAGAACTAGAGTGCTGCCACATCGCAAACGGGTGTTAATAGGATGCGGCCCTGTCACATCCGCAGGGTCAGCTCTACTGCACGACATGAGTAGTTTACCTTCTTTCTCCTGAGGCGTAAAATTAGCGCTGTTAATACCATTGATTCCGTCACCTTTGCCATGTGCAGTTTTCTGCCAGAGAACTGTCGGTAGAGCTTCTTTAAGAGCTTATCACCTTTAAGATCAAATCTTTTTCATTTACCTTGTAAATAAATCTTGTTTGGGAGTTTAGTGGCGTGTAAGCTGCTGTGGCCTCGCTGGTGACCGGGACATCTTATCCACCGGGCGCAGTATAAGGAGCTTTGTAGGAGCTCGACTTACAATTAATTAATTGATTAATTGTCACCATTTGCTGACTGCTGATGCACTAGAAAGGTAAAAAGGTCATTTTGCATCAGTTTTCCTACATTCAAGTCAATGTAAGTGTTTAAATATTGGCAATATTGATGTTTTAATGTTTAGCTTATTGATAATTTATTGACAACGCCAGACGGTAAAGTGTGGTGCGACTCTCCAAAAATGTTATATATTTAAATACACAAGTAAATAAAAAACATTAAATATGATTAAAAATGAAAATCAATTATATATTAATTAATTTATAACTCATGATATTTGAAATTAAATAGGTATATATAATTACAATTCTAAAATAAATAAAATAATATCAGTAATACAAAGTAATACCCAATTCTGTTTGTGAAATAAATAAAGAACTAAACTTAAATAAAATCAAGGTCAAAATTAAATAATAATAGTAATAATTATAATAATATTATATGGTTTTTTTTTATATTTTAATGGTATTAATGGATTCATGTTGTTTGAAATAAATAAATTAATAAATACAAATATATATATGTATATATATATATTAAACAAACATTCATGCAAATGCTATTATAGAAATATCTCAGACCTCAAAAGTAATGTGAAATATGAACTCTCATCTGAAGAATTCTCATCTGATTCTCCCAAAACCAAATAATATGTAGTATGCTATCCACATAATTCAATAGCTCAGTTTCTTACGGCAACCATGTTTTATGTCATTTTTTCTTTTTACCAGAAAAAAGTGGCAGTAATACAAAGCTGAGACCTCCTATCTGATGAAAAGAGTGACCTCTTAGCCTTAAAAGTTCCTTTTGGGTTTAGTCGGACATGGAGGGTCACCCCCAGCAGTGTTGTGACCCAGTCAGAGCTCTGGTGAAGCCCAGTGAACTAGATTCCGCAGTGATCCAACACTGCAAAAAAGGGTCAGTGTGCCCTTTGTGGTTGGAACAATGACAATCGAATTACATTATCTGAAATCACCATTAGCCCAGTGGCCTTATTCCAATAATTAATCTGTTAACACCCTCGTGGTCAGTCCCCAGCGGTTATTAATCTGCACTCTACTTAAATAGTATTGACAGCTCCACTGGTATGGAAGATTTCAAGCCTCTGACACATGTACAGAACAGGTTGTTGACATGGGTCTCCCAGCCTGGTTCTTCTCAGCTGATTGAGAGATCCTTGTCACATGTGGATAATCCTATCAACAGAGCTGCAGATACATCAGTGCTGTTACTTCCCAGTGATGGATTTAATGGGGCAGTGTTTGGAGTACAGCACGCTAGAGCTTAACAAAAGTGCCACTTGTTAACAGTGTAAACCTGTTCGGTATGAAAGCCTATCAAATTGATTTTGTAATTAATTAATATCACAAGGGGATCATGTAGAGTTGAAGCTGTTTAATTCAGACCTATCTCTGTAAAATGCCACGTTATAAAAGATCATTTCAATTTGGATAAGCAACGCTCGAATTTGTTGTAAAATGCAGGTAAACGCAAACATGTATGTGCATTTTACAGTACATTTTCTAAAGAAAGTTGTATGGTGTCATGTTGGAGAGTTCTACCGAAAATGAAAATTCTGTCTTTAATTACTCTCCCTCATGTCATTTCAAAACTCTGATGACCTTCAACATTTTCAATTTTGCAAAAAACTAAAAACCACCACAAGTAAAACAAGTATATCCATGTTTAAATGGACATACATGCATGGGTCTCACACACATCTTCAATACCTTAATTACAAAAAGCAAATAAATTCACGTTCACCATACATACGAGAAATGTGAAATCACCTTTAAATAAACATAATAGTCTCCCAGACTCACAATATTAATATTAACATCTTTAACTTTAAATCATAACATAGGCTAATTATTGTTTGTCTTTTCCACAGAACAGAGAATTTAAAAATGTTAAACTTTTGGGTAAAACTCTGCACTCACTTTCACTTTCTAGTCAGCCAACCAATCACAGTAAAGAAGGGGCGGGACTACTGAAGGAACTACGATTGAACAACAATGGAGAAGTTAATATTGCTTGTCTCTGAGTATGCTTTTTTTTTTTACTAGATCGAATTGCTGGACTACCATAATATTGTTATGAAATATAATGTTTGGAGAAAAATTTCATTCGTGATGCATCTGCCCATACTTCAGATGATATTCCATATCATAGCAACCACAACATTTCAATGAATAAAAACAAAACAGATCAGAAGTCACAGATCAGGGGCCTGTTCCATAAAACAAGTTTACCAAATAAGCCAGGCTTATGGCAGATAGTCTGTCTTAATTTAATACAAATTAACTGGCAATACTGTAAATCAGACTAACTGAAATAAGCCTGGCTTATACTCTAATCTTGGTTTATGGATTACACAGATTCACTTATTTTTTCCATAATATTTTGTAATTGTATTTAACCATTTATTTGTAGTATTGTTATCATGACTATCATTAATAGTTGTCGTATACAGTATATTTGGAAGTTTGCATTAAAGTGTATGACGCATGTGAACATGTGGCCTCTTAGCTCATTGCTTTAATGCCAAACAGCAAACATCTTAAACTTTCCTTGACAGAAAAAGATAAAGTATGTGCACCTCGATCCGCTCTTTTAAAAGTTTGACATTTAGACTGACACTTGCCTACAATCATTGCTTCCTTTACAGATAACATATTTAGTTTGGTCAGTTTCTTTCATTTCCTGTAAGAGCTTTAAAACTGCTGCGTTTGTGATAAGCTTATTTCCTCGTGATTTCCGCCTCCGGCCAGCAATTACTCAGTGCTGAGGTGGGATGCAATTGCCATAGACTTGAAATGGCAGATGTGATGATATTTTGGGGGGAAGTGAGGCGTTGTGTTTGTAAGTCAATTGTTGACATTCTGGTGTCCCTGTGGTGTCTGGCAGTAGATGCGTGGTCTGAGGGTTTGGTGTGGTTCGCTGATAAAGATGAATCACACTGCGGCCCGTCGAAGCGTGCTACTCGTTTGTCCTTTAAATTGGTAAAGATAACACAGAACCTTTAAGAGAGTTTTTTTTTTTCTCTGGCAGTGGCTCACAGCATGGTCCTTGAGTGCTTTTTCCTCGCTCTGTGTACTTTGAACATTTGATCAGATGCTGTGTGGAAAATGTATATGTGGGCCAGAGTGACCATGTCAGTGTAATTGAAAGATTTCTGTATCTGCCTTTTCACAAAGACACTCTAATTGTTGCTTTGCAGAAGAGGTTGCATTGTCAAATTGGCAGGAAAGAGGAATCGCACACATCCTGTTGTCTTGAATCTGAATGGATATAACAGATGAGGCACTCGAGGCTTCAACTAACAATTCATTTTGAGTGCTTTATCAATTATTCTGACAGTTTGTCAAATGATCAATTGGGGGAAAATACAGAAGCTGTACTTTTTCACATTGTCAAAGGATTGGAAAATGTTCTACATCATTTACAGTCTTTTCTCAGCTTCTGTTAAATTAATAAGGATTACTAGAATATAGTGTATAATTAATCAGCACTGCCGACTTCTGAAGGTTTCGAATATTTATTTTCCCGATCATTATAAGCAGAGTCCTGGCAAAAAAGCAATATTCCAACAAGATTTATTGAAATAAAGTAGTTTGAATAACAATTTTCAAAACCAGATGCCTGTCGTCACTGTTATTGTTTTTGCTAAGATTTAAGTGTTGATGTTTTGACACTTACTTTTAAATCATGCACTACTTAAAAAAAAAAACATGCAAAAATCATTTGAAGTAAGACTTGTTTTTTGCTGTGTTTTGGCCTTTCTTTTGATGTTTGCATTGATATAATACTTTTTTTGTTTTGTATTGTTATGTATTGTATTGTTTTGTTTTGTTTTGTTTTTTGTTTTGTTTTGTCCTTTTGATGTTTGCATTACAAAATCATTTGAAATAAGACTTGTTTGGATTGAATTGAATACATGGATGATTCCTTATTTAATATTCTTTCAAAAATAAATTGTGGCCTTACAATATGTTGTTTTTACACAATTTTGCTAGCTTTGTATATTAACAACTGTGAGAATTAATATGATGTGTTAAAGCTGTTGAATTTTTGCCAATTGTTGTTATCTAATGGGGCTTTCATCTGCGTTCACTACAGTATGTTTTCCACCCTTGCTGTGAAGTAAATGAGAATGAAAATTTCCAGTAAACAATATTTCCTAATCAAGTTACTGAACTCGAGTCTCAGGCCTCAAAGTGGTATTTTAGGTCTCAGAATCACTATGCTGATCTCATTTGACCACGTAACGGTCAAAAGCTATTCAAATACTGATGCCTTTTTTGTGGTGTTCGACAAAGGTGACTGTAGATCAGAAAAGAGCTTTGAATTGTTGTTCGAGACTGACCTCTACTAACCCATTTCAGCTCCGGAGAGGTCAGTGCTGGCTGTTTACAATGTACACAGAAAACTGTGAGTGTGTGTGTGCGTGTTCTTGTTTTGACAAAAGTGTGTGTGGGTTATGAAGAGAAAATTAACCTTTCTTTTTCCTCAGAGTGCATAATTCACAACCAAAGTGGCTTTGGCGGGGAAAAACATGAAATGTACAAAAACAAGAGCTTATTGTTCGCCGATTGTGGAGAGACCCAGTGGGTCATGTGTCACTTCGACTGGCAGTCTGGCTGAGAGAGAAAGTTTGTTGTGTCATTGCGACAAATTGAAGAAAAAAAGAGTATATCTTAGTCTCAGTGAGCTTGTTCTGGAAGAATGAAGGAAGCAAGAGGTTTGAAGGGAAAATCGGGCCCCTGGTTCAGACGCAGAGAGGAACTTGACATGGTTCACTTGAGGCTACATTTAGACGTAGCACAAGACAGGATTTCAAAGCTCAGTTTATCCATGCAGTAATTTACCTTCATCAGTTATCCCTCTTGGCACAGAGATGAAATATTATTTTTAAAAAGATCAGAAGGGCAAGATGCACATTCTAGGAGAAAAACAAGTAAAGGTCCTTCTTAAACATCCGAAGGCCACTTACATTTTGCAGTTTAAATTAGGTTATTTTCTAGATTAATCTGGCTGCTGTTTTTCTTGCAGTTAAATATGGCATACGTTTGACGTCATTAATGTTAAATCTGGCGCAGCGTGTCTTGTCAGTCCATATTTTAACATAAACCTGTGGCAAATGGGGAAATCTGTTCAAATTGATTTGATTTAGTTACTGAAATATAGAACACAAGACTTTTTTTTATCAAAGTTTATTTTCACTTTTTGCCAAAAAAGACAATCTATATAAGTAGCTATTTTCTTCTAAATTTCTCCTTTTCTGTTGCACATAATAAAAATACATGATAAAGGTTTGGAATGACATGATGGGGTATAAATCACTTAAAGTAATTATTGTTTTTAGGCAAATTTGTTCTTAAAAATATACTGCTTTTAAAAAATTAAAACGTCTTTAGTTCACAGTCTTCTTGTCATTAGCCATCTAATGGTTATGTTGGTTTTTGTAACCGAATATTTGTTGTGGATTTATCCTGGAGAGCATGTTACAACTTATCGTTTGGAATGTGTAACATGCCACAGCTTCTTTAATTGAGCTCCTTTTCATCATCTTCTCTCTCTCAGTGCCTGAATGCATCCCTCCCTCTGTCCTCTCTTGCCTCATTGCCTCTTTACCCACAGACATACACCCCTCACAATATATGATTATTGGACTTGAGGCTACTCTAAAGCCTGAGCGGTCTGATGAAGGAATGTCACTGTAGGCGTATAAGAGAATGCCCTGCTGTTGAGAGGATTGGTGACGGTATTAAAAACAGGGAAGTGTGACCTTCAGCCCTCAAAAACCTCCATCACATTATCAAGCAAGGTTGGATCGATGTGCACACATTATTATCAAGAAATGACCACGATATATAGTATAGCATGCAAATAGTTTTTTTTTTTATTACTGAAAATAGTAGAATAGATATTTTAAATAGTAAACATAAAACATTTTACTGTTTTTGCCGTCTTTTGAATCAAATAAATTTAGAGGAGACTTCATACTGAAATCATACTGTTAAAAAGTGTTTGACTGGTATTCATATTTATATAAAGTACTAATATACATATAGATATGCATAAAGTATTAGTGTTGTCAAATCGAGTAATTGCATCTAAACAAAAGTGTGTGTTTACATACTATACAGGACTAAAACTTTATGTATATGTATTATTATTATTAATGTATATCATTATATAAATTGCAATGAAAAAACTTTTTCAAAATGTTCATATATATATATATATATATACACATATACGATTGTGCAGGTTTAAATGAATTAGCCACGAAAAATCAAACAAAAATAAAACAATTTGGATTTTTTTTTTAATAAATATTTATGCTTATTTATGGTTAGACATTGCAAATCTTTTGACAATACATTTTCCTTTATTTGTGTGCGAATACATCAATACTTACACTACAGGAAATGTAGATGTTTGTTTTGGCATTATGGCTGATGCATAGTTTAATTCACAAGCACAAAGCATAATCTTTGCTGCTAGGTTTTTTTTTTTATCTTTACTAGTACTTCAAAGATTCTAAACAGTTTTATATTGGGGTCTAAATTCCACATGTGATTTGAATTCGTACCATCTCGTCCTGGTTTTATCCACATTTTGTAACAGAAAGCACTTGCTAAGAGCACAAATCAAATGGTAAAATCTACTGGATCAAGTTATTGGAACCAGTTTTTCTGCCCTTGCAAGTACATGTCTGTCTCCTCTTTCAGCTCTCATAGCTTATTCAGGTTTATCTCTGACGTGGGTCCTGAAATCAAGAATAGAGTGGAAGCTGGGATGGAGGAGTGCATTAAAAGATCTCTTTTTCTCTACTGTCATCTTTCAACTTGATTAGCACTTGAAGATGTAAATCCAAAATCCCACTGTCTGTCAGGCTGTCCCATCAAAAGCTGGCTGAAAGGAGGAATAGAGGAGAAGTGGTTGAGAGAGGCCCAGCCTCAAGTGGCTGGTCAGGCCCGGCTTGTCAGGGTCGTCCTTGAGTCTGCCTGAGCGAGGGGTTCCCAGGGAGATGGAGTCTACTCGCAGACACACAGGGATTAACTTTTCACATGGCTGGGGGTCCGTGCCTCAAAAGAGCTGACAAGCAAACAGCTTTATTAAAAAACAGAGAAGAAGAGAGGCTGAACAGGAGGAAGTGACAGAGGAGAGGGAGAATTCTTCACATGACGGTCCTAAGAGAGGATTTCGGCTCTACAGTGGCCCTGCGCCTGCTTGTTTGCTTTCTTTAATTTTTTCGCTCCCTCTCTCAGAGTACTCAGTGTGCGTAGTGTGTGAAACAGGTGGTCAAGTCAAAGAAAGAAAAGAGAGATAAAAAAAAGATAAAAGACTGATAATTGCAGAAATAATTATTTGAAAAAAGTAAGCATTCATAAAAATATATTTTGGACATTTGTGTTAACTCTAAAACAAAACAAAATGAAGAGCAAAAGTATAAATATAGACAAAACTGGTACAGCTGAAAAATAATAATAACAGAAAATTCCTTCATATTCATATGATACATTGTTCCCTATTTTTACAGATGTGTTTGGCATATTTTAATATTTGTATGATAAACATTTATGTAAAATATGTGTGTACAGGTACAACTATTCCTTAAAAAAAAAAGTAGAAACTTGCCAGTACACTTTTCAAAACTTTGCATGCATTTCCTAAAAAAATTCATAACCCAGTGTGTTTTTCAAAATGTAGACAAAATATTTATTAAAATAAATAAATCATATAAAATAATATGGAAAACACAGAACCATATTTAATCAATATATACAGTAAAGCCAAAGTTTTTTATAAACATTTTAAACTCAAGTGCTTTGTTTCTTATAGAAGACTTATATTTTAACACAGAACAGTCGTTTTCATGGTCAAACAACATTATTTGTCATTGTTTTTCTTAGGGAAGCTCTGATTTATTCAAAGACGACTGATTCCCTCCATAAACAAATCAGCACAGCAGCTGTAGACGGATTGTTTTGACTCCATGTGATAGTAGATCAGGAAATCAAGTCTGTTTACGACAGGCACTTAATATGGCCTGTGGCCAATAGCAGGACAGGGAGGTCAGTGTGTAGGTAGTAGAGTATAGCCTTTCACTGTTACAGAGAGATAACTCCACCTATCTCTGTTCTAACATAACCACAAACCTGACTGCATTTAAGACACTAGTCGCAGATCTAGCACATGTGCATTAGTTTATATTTGAATCCATACATATACTTAAATATATGTAAATCTCATTCTGCATTTTGCATATTTAGGTTACAATTCAGTTAGTGTTTAAAATATAATTAAGTCATATTTATACGTTTTCAAACAAAAAACAAGGTAAAAAACGCAAAAGTTATGTATCTGAGAGTAAATCTAGCTTTTTTATGTTTACTTTAATATTGAATTATTTTTAGTTAATTTACAATAACTGAGGAAGCAACAATTTCTATGTGTGCTGGTACATTTTCCTCTTTTTCAAAGTTGTAAAAACACAGTCATGTTTTTGTGTGTGTGTGTGCGGGTTTATGTGGTTTATGAGGACACAAATTTGTATAATGACATGGGTATGACATAGGTATTA
>JAUMHQ010000078.1:15227685-15251698 GCA_032361165.1 Enteromius paludinosus | reverse complement strand
TTCTGGGCATTTTTTCCCCTTATCTAAGCTACATACCTTCTATGTACATATCAGAGAACAATTTAAAATATTCTCTCAATACATTCTATGGCACCTTTAATGATCTGATCTGGCAGCTCTGCTTCTTTTCTAAGCACTGCAACATTTGATTTTGGGAAAAGTATCTAGATTATCATTCTTCAGGTATTTATAAACTACTAACTTTTCAGTATTAGTTGTAATTAGTAGTCATGTTTTGAAATAGTTTTTATTTAAAAATGTTTGTTATATTTATAGTAGTTATGTTTTTGTCTTTTTGTATTATTATTACATTTTTTTTAATAGTCATAAATTACAAAAGATCTGTTTTCACTTCATAATTGTACTTAAACTCATGTCAGTTAGGCAATAAGGCAATGTTTCAAAATGTTTGTTTATTTTGTTTGTCATCTAATATATATTTTTTCTCTTATTTTTGATTATTTAAAAAAAGTAGGTTTTTTTTAGCTAATTGCGTCAAAACATGGAGAAACAATAGGAACACACCGCGGCTAAATACAGTTCTCACTCCTCTTGTGTTTAATGCTCTTCTGTATTTTACCATTATGAAAGTATAGTGTTCTAAAAACTGGATTCACTCCTGAAAAATGTAGGTTGTGACAATCAGATTACAACTAAGTCTAACTTAAAAATAGACTGGGGCTACGTTTACACTAATCTGGATAAATTTGAAAACGGCATTTTCGTCTAAAAATGCTCTGCGTCTACACTGTCGTTTCCGCTCGTTTCCGAAGACTTGATCATCCACAAAAAATGTTTACGTTCCTGTACTGCGCATGCATGAAACGTAAGACGATTCGATCTGCGTCATTTCCATCTGTTGTTTATTTACTTACATTACGTCATCTTTGAAAAAAAGCTATCTGGAGCATTTATGCATGATATAAATCCTTAATAGGGCTGTCAAAATTGATAACAAACAAAACAACTGCTGGTAGAAACTCGATTTTTCCATTCACACTTGTAATAATTAATTACATTTACTCTTTACTCTGCATTTAAAATCAGTTAGTACTGGCATTTTGGTAGTGAGTCCAGTTGGGTTGTGTACTCCATTCACACTTGCCATTACAATTTTTTCTTATTGATTTAAAATAGGTAAGTACTGATATTTTGGTAGCGACTCCATTTTGGTTGTGCATTCTGTTTCCACTTGCAATGACAGCTTAGTAGATTCCCTCTGCATTCAAAATCAGTTCTCACTCCTGATGCTTTGCAGTGTGAACACAAATCTAAAGTCTTGGCTCTGTTGACTTTGCCAGTCAGCAACTACCCTCTAACAGCCTAGCAACCGCAGAGCAACACGTTGCACTTAGAACACCTTAGCAACAACATATGGATATCTTTGTAAATGCAAGCACTACTCAAATGCGTTCACTCATAGGAAATATAAAATATCTACTTCTGTACTGGGAAATGAGCTGCACATTGTCCAAAAGGTTCAGTGAGTGTAAGAGAATGTATGTGTAACCAGGGAACAAAACAAAAGGAACTCCATTTATGAGGGAAGGGAGACTGCATGTATATTTCTTATAGCCAGTGATATGCCGTTTCAAATTCATAAAGTTGCTGGGCATAATGTTCTCACACTGGAGGCTGTGTGTTCAGCATTCTTTGATATTATGAATAGTGATTGCGCAAAGACACGCAGATAACTTATTGTTTGCACGAGCAGGTTAGATTAATGGTTTGTCAGAATGTGTTTTGGAAGCACATATGATTTACAGCCCTATGTAAGATTTTTTTGCCTGATTCAGCTAAAGCTAGAGCTTTTCCGAAGGAAAGATTGTGTTCCTTTAATCCTGTCAATCACAGTTCAAGGACATACATGCAGTTTCTTTCCTCACTTCTGAGACAATTATCCCAGCATTCCTCCACATGTTCAGCTACAAATAAATTTACTAAAGGTTTTAAAGGTACTAGACCTGATGGGATCTCTGTCAGTGTAACAGGTTATGGTGGAGTGCAGAACCTGTGACATGTCCCTGGATCAACATCTTTGGAACAACATTGTGATTAACCAATCAGAAGAACCAGTTTATAGTTTTGGTGAAACTGATGCTTAGAGCGACAAGCAATTTGGGTGGCCACTACACACGACGTGAAACCCCAACGCAACAGAATCAATCAAATATCACAGCCAATCAGAAACGTGTGTGGATAAACATGGAAAAAATACCTTTTCTCGTGTGTCGCGTCACATGTAGTTAGGACACAGTGTTTCAATCAGGGTATGGTACTTGTACATTAGTGTCATTCATCTATCATTTTAAGGATTACTCCTGGGTAAGGTTAGGTTTAAATGTAGGGATATGGTCAAGACTAAAATGTTCCTGGGTCAACAAAATATGTTGAACACATGTAAATTAGCTCAGCAAAATCAGTGTATGCTATGGTGAAGAAAATTGTGAGCAGGTTTATAACAAGCCACAGTTAGCGCCTTTTCTCTTACTTTAAAATGCGATACTGCTGCAGAACTTCATACAGCTGTGAATGCATGTGATAATGTGGTCTATGCGTGTGCCAGAAAGAAAGAGGATGTGTGACTGACTTTACGAGATGAATCTATATAGAAAGCTTTATAGTTTGTTTTAACCAACAGCTGTAGTATTACGTCAGTGTATGAGGGAAAATAAATGGTTGCTGGTTTTACTTTTCGTTATGAATGTGCGTCTCTCTCTCTCTTTCTCTCTCTCTCTCATTTTTTCTCCCCCATGCTGTTGACGACTTGTTTGTGGCTTCAGGGGCATAACTTTCACAACTCATTTTCTTTCTACATTTCTCTAGTTTCTACTTTTTTTTCAGCCCAGCCTGTTTATTGTGTCTTTTCTCCTTAAAACTGAGTAAAAGCAGTGATATAACATTTTTAAAAGGCCTCTTGTGGAAGTTTATGTCTGCCACTCCTAAAAGAAATAATACTTGCGGTGTGTTTGATACCAACTGCAAACCTAAAGCAATACTTCACCCAAAAAAGAAAAGTCCTGTCACTATTTATTCATCCTCATGTCATTCCAAGCCCACAAGTTTTTTTATTCATTTCTGTAGGAAAAAATGAAACCTTAGAGATTTCGGTCCCATCATTGAAAGTCTATTCAACCAAAACTTGCAAGCTCCAAAAAGTTTATGAGGGCCTTGTCAAAGTAATCCATATACTGTAAGTCAAGCATTTCTTTTTATTCAGGTCATCTAAAAAACTGTTCTGTGTGATGAAAATATATAATTTAGGCTTTTTTATTCGCATATAAACACACATACTGTACATAGAGGATTTCAAATATGGTAAATAAGATCAATTCTATTTGTTTGATGCACAAGAAAAAACACATTGGTTCTCATGCCTCAAACCAGCACTTCAAAAGCATGGTTTATCCAAAATGAGAATTTCATCATTAATTTGCCTCAGCTAATTTGATTGTAAGTGCAAATAATAATGAATTTCATTTCAACGAATTTACCTCCAATACAAATGCTATGTCCACCATGTTTTATCAATGGCATGCTCCCAACCCAACCAGAGCTGTTCATGTTTGTCGAACTCATAAATACATGGCTTGAAATCTGAAATACTAATCTAGAGCAGTATTCTAAACACATTCAAGCTATTCTTCTGTAGCACATACAATTGTGGGGGAAATTAGCTCATTTGCATAACAGCTGCAGTCTTTGAAAATCCAACAGAATTAGTCCAACATCTAAAACCTTTGACATACTATTTTTAGCGCACTCTGATTTGGGGCACACTAATGTTAATCTTAAATTCTAATTAGAATAGATAGCACCTTAATTGGGTAACAGCATTGCAAGCGCGCTTGTCAGTGATGGAGAGCCCTCGTTACCTCAAAACTATTCAGCTTATCATCCATCTTCCGATGTTTGAAGACACGCAGTACTGAAAGGGTTAAGTTCGCCGGTTATCTGTGCGCTAAACTGAATTATGTGAGGCCATGTTGGTCTAAACAGGGTGATTCAGAGCAGGTATCTGTGTTTGCGTCTTTGTTGGTCATACAGTGATTCAGATCTGACATGGCAATTAGAGGAATGTTTTATTAAACAGATTCAATTAGAGAGCCGCTGAGGGAGAAAGATTACGAAGGGGCGCCTTGCCAAAAAGCGAGAGGAAAGTGGCAAAGAAAACAGAAAGCCGGGGATGTAGCGCTCACACGACGACAATCAGCTGATCTGCCTCCGCTGAGCCGCTCGCTGGCTTCTTATTGAAATGATTAATTCACTCAGTGTGTTGTTTTGTTTTTCCAGCCACATCTTTTTTTTTTTTTTTGCGGTGCGTGTCTGTCTCTTTGTGTGCGAGAGAGAGCACGTGCTGTGTCTCTGAAAAATGATTTGAGAGGGATTTCTTTCCATGCGACTTTCCGCATGCTGTGTTTCTCTCATATGCGCCAAGGATAAAAAAGATTTGATGAATAGATGAACGCAGGGCATTTAAAGCAGTCCTTACTCGTTTTTTTATTTTTATTAGGGTTAGCAATTTATTTGACAGTTTGGTGGTTTTAATGTCTCTTGAAGGAATACAGTGTATGCTTTGCTACACTTAGTATGTCCCTGAAAGAAGCCATTTGCAACAGTCTGTAGTTTATGGAATTATGATAGCTGGCAATTATTTCGGTTAAGGTCAATCTCAGTTTGAATCTGCAGACTTGTTTTGCATTTCTGTGGTGATTGTGGGGAAAAGTGTGCATAAATTTGCAGATAGGATTTAAACCGATTAGCGTTATCAAAATTCATTATTAAAAACGAACAAAAAACTGAATATGCAAAACTATAACCCACCTTTTTGCCAAAATGTCCTTTATTCTCTATACTACACTATACTATACTATGTCATATAGTATATTATAGTGTGATGTAGTAGTATACCTTGATACTACAATAAACTCTAAATACAATTAATTATATATTTTAAGTTATATATTTTATTTATTTCTGGGTGCGTGTATGTATGTACAGTATATATATATATACACTGTACAAGGGGTGGGACAAGATACTTATCCCACGAGACGAGACAAGATTTTTTGCCTTTTTAAATAAATCCTCAATGATAAAATATATTGAAAAAATTCTTATTTTATTCAACAGAAAGATTCCAAAAAAATGTAGGTGCATTTTGTAATCAACTTATTTGAAATTAAACTACTTTAATTAATTACATGCAATAATAAACAACATGTGAACACTGCAAAGTACTTTGGCACAAACTGCATTATGTCATTTTCGCCATCAGGCGGGTCTTGCGGACAGCCGTGCACCCTGTCCACGTGCAGGCAATTTTTTTGAGACCGCACAGACTGTCCGCGTGCAACAGTGTATGCGCGAGAAGAATGCTGAAAGAGTGCAAGTCAATTTGTGGCATTGTGCATGCAGGGGCGGATTTAGTGAATTTGGGGCCTCAGGCAAATATAGGAATGTGACTATAAATATATATATATATATTTTTTTTTCTGTTCTGAAACGGGTTTGATTACCATGGTATGTCTGTAGTGATAAAATGAGGCTGGCTGATTAATGATTAATTTCATTGTTAAACAGACAAAAGACAATTAACTTTTTAATGATTAATTGCTGCTAAATTCATACTAATGTTGATCCTTTAAAAACCCTAGTACCAGTCAATATTGTGCATTCTTCTTAACATTGTCACGTGGATACTGGTGATACTGTGTGCTTCCCAAGAGAAACTGCACTCAAAGAAAGCATAAAGGAGGTGAATGAGGGCGAGAAAGGAAAGTGGCTGCGTGTCAGTCTTGTTCTCTTTGGTGGAGCGCCCTGACCTGAACCTTAAATGTAATAGCATGTGCTAATGGCGCTCAAATACAACCCAGCCACAACTAGCTGAAACACCAGAGTCTCGTTTTCAGAGGCCAGGATGGGGAATAGATCCATGTTGTTGTTGTGTAATGGCAAAGCACTATACCATATGGTCTGATATTCTTCCAGGGGCATGTCCCTTATTCTGAGGTAACCCCCATTTCCTGCTCATTTCCCGTAACTCTCATAGGGGGCGAAAAGATGACCTACTGCGATGGGTTGTGTAATCCAGCTTCACATAAGGTGCTTTTCTGTTTGGAGCCTGTTGATTTCCAGTCTGTTTAAGTGCCATTCCTGGCCTTGCTCCGTCCCTCCGTGTTTATTAATAACCCAGCGGAACACATGTTTGGAAATCATTTGTGACTTTGAGTGTTCTGCGTTCTGCATGACTGGCCATGTGCTGGAATGCAGGAAGTGTGGCGTTGCAGCAGGTAGCGGGATGACGCGCATCAAGGACAGTGTGAAAAACGCAGAGAACGATGGGGCCAATGAGTGTCAGGATAGAGTAAAAGAGAGAAAAAGACTGAAGGACGGGGAAGACGCCGGAGACAACTTTCTGTCCTGAAGCATTGTTACAACCCTGTTAGCGGTCTGTTTTTTTATCTTTGTAACATCTGAGGTTATTGTGGAGGGGACAGAAATGATTGCGTTGGCGTTCGTTGTTTGATTCATCATGTAATACCACTGCCAGAGTATTTGGATGTTCGAGCCTCTGGCTTATCAGACCAAGTCGCTCTTCGTAATTGGTTCCTGCATTAAAAGCACCTCTTACCGGCCTATAATAATGTGGAGATGAGATGTCTAGAGCTTGCTGTGTTTCTTTTGTCACTTTGGCAATGAATCATACTTTGCATCACATATTTTTCTGTCAGCTCACAGAATTGTTTTGTTTTCTTCCTTTCATCAACTGTTTTATATCATGGATTGGTTTTTCGAAGCATAGACAAGCTGCCGAAAAACGGTAATACTGTAACCGAAATACTGTAAAAATGGCTCGCAAACCTTTTAATTAATTTTCTTTTTTATTGTGCGTTCTCATATTATAATAATATTGCATTAAAACAATAAAATTAGTAGTTTAATTTACTTGACGTTAATGTATTTACTGTGCTTTTCTACACAGTAATACTCTATTTTTTTTGTTTGTTTGTTTATGTCCCTCATCTTAAAATCATCATGTGGTGCAGCCGACACATTCATGTAGAAACATGTAATAATAATACAATAATCCAAAAAAGAAAAAACAGAAAAAATCATAGTGACGACCCCTCCTGATCCACATGAAGTTTATGTAAAATGTAAAAAATAGCATGTGGTAATCCAGTGATATATGACTTTGTCTCTAGGTATGATAAAATATAAATCGATGAGGTTTTCTTTCAATGTTTTATCATCCATCAAGCAAAAAATATATAATAATTAAGGCTGCTCACTTAGAAAAGTATAGCACACCTCTCCTAAAATCCATCACTGGAAGAGAGATATCATTCATTTCTGTAGCGAGATGAGTTATACACCCAAGTTTGATGCTTAACTTTCATGGTTTGTTCAAACTCTAAGTTTGAGCAACTGTACTGTAATAGCGATGTTTGCGTTACATGAAAAAAAAGATGATATGAAGTAGTTATTCATATTCAAGTTTAATGCTCTGGGAAATCTGGGACTCAAGCGACCTGATCATAGAAATGAGGCCGTTGCAGCCAAGAAGCTTAAGCTTCTCGTTTCATTTTTAACCCAGCGTTGTGCAATCTCTCTAGTCATTTCCTCACACAGGGTGCCGATTTCATTCTGAACAGAGCCTTTTTAAATCACACTCTCGGTTGAGCTATTTCATCTGCTTTTCCATCTAAACCGCTCATATCACACTCCCAACGCCTTTCAAAACAAGACGGCTCATTCACTGTCTTACTTTTGATGAAGACTGGTCCACCAGACCTAGAGACTAGAGCATGACAGGCTGACTGACTGGTTACAATGAGTGAAGAGTTTGTGGGTGTTAAACTGGCATAAATGGGCGAAATGGTTTCCATGTGTGGGTGGAGTGTAGTACTGAGTTAGTCTGAAAGTATTCTTAAGTATTCCTGTTATGTCCTCTACTTTTACTGAGGTTTATCGTTTTTATAATTTGAGAGCGTGAGGTTCCTAGTTTGCAAAATGAGTTTTTTGTTTTGGAACATACCAACTTTGACCTGCATGACCAACATGGATTATTAGGTTAACTTTGGTGCCAACCCTGGTAAACCACATGATCGACCACGCAGATTTCAATTCCCTTGCTAAATGGAATACTTGTGCAGTAGTTATTTAAAAGGATAGTTCACCCGAAAACTAAAATTATGTCATTAATTACTCACCTTCATGTCGTTCCAAACCAGTAAGACTTTCATTTATTTTCTGAACACCAATTTTTGATGAAATCTGAGAGGTTTCGGACCCTGCATAGACAGCAACTACCATGTTTGGGTTAATCTATCTTTTGTTCCTATGGTAAGAGCTACATCCTATGATCTGTTTCTCCATGAAGTTCATCAATACTCCGATTTCTGTCAGTATACAGCTGTTTGCTGTATTAAATAGTTAGCTGCGAAGCTTCTCCAGATCTGGTGCCATGACCCGACAGTTGTGTTCGATACATATGTAGACCTTACGGTTGAGAAAGACGTAGAAAATCAATCTTGTTTATTAAGACATTCTGTATACAGTCAGAATGGGCCAATGATGAGCTGTTTTTCTTTCTTTTTTTTACAGTGACTAACTGCAGTGTTTGAAAAGCTAAGATTCAAGGTTTGCTTGTTCGCTTTTAGAGGGACACTTAATCTGGAGAGGAATTCAGTTGGGAAATCTCATTTTACATCTGTAAGAAATAACACAGTTAGCCATGTTGTTCAATGAATGCAGCTCAGTATCAAAGGGGATGAAGGTATTCGAACGGTCTGTTCTTTCCTTTGTGTTGAACTCTTGGCATTTTGCTCTTATCTGTTGTCTTAACCTGAAAAACATAACAAGAATTGCGCCAAGGGGGAGGTTTTCTCTAAGAAACAAAGATTCACTTTTTTTCTGGAGGAGTGGAATGTTTGAAACTGTTTTAGGCAATGATGAAATCACTCATTTTGCATTCCAGGCCAAATCCAGTGACTCTGCATTTGAATTTTGACGGGTTTTTTTTTAATAAGACAGAAAAGACACTAATCCGTCTGGCTCCTGAAGTTCTCCACACCTCAAAAACAGACGGATATACTCGTTTACTGACACATAAAGTCCCAGAGACACACTCACAGCAAACCTGGCGGGAAGAGAGGGAGAAACTGAGACAAGATCAGTGTTTTCCAGGTGTTGTTCTCACTCCTTGGTGCGTTTGACAGAGCAGAAAGCAGACGAGTGGAGTGTGTGTACTGTTTACTGCACCTCAGCTCTCAGGCTTTGAGAGACTTAATCTTTTGGGAAAATTTAAAATATGACAAACTTTCTTCTAAGCCAGCTAAGCTCTGCTATCACGGTAAATAGCATTGTTTGTATTCTGCACGGAGCATAGCTAAAGGACAGCTACAGTGCACAAAATAACAGTCTGGTATGAAAAATATGTGTGTGTGTGCATGAGTGTGCGTGTGTGATTGTATGGTGTAAATCCACTTAAGCATTCCTAAATTTACAGTAAACATTTTTTAAATTAATTTTTTAGTTAGCCAGGATACATTAAACTGATGAAAGTGATAATAAAGACATTTTTAATGTTACAAAGAAAAACTGATTTTCAATTTATCAAGTTATCATCTATTTATCAGTGAGTAGTAGCCTACATTTTTCCACCAAAATTTTATTCAGGTCAACTGTTTTTAAAACTTATGATGATATAAATTCTAAATCGGCATATTAGAATGATTTCTGAGTGCCACACTGAACACTGGAGTAAGGATGCGGAAAATTCTACTTTATTTTTACCAGAGAAATTTTTTTTTTTAAATATTAAAAATAAACATTTTATTTCATATTTTACAGTATTTAATATGATTTTGCTTTGTAAGGGGAGTGTATGTATATTACTATTGTAAATTGTCTATTGTCTTCATATCCATCTCTTATCCATAGTACCTCTTACACTGTATGTATGAATAGTGATGGACGTCCTAGTTGCATGTCTAGAGAGCATAACACCTACCGGAGTCAAATTCCTTGTATATTCAAGTATACTTGGCCAATAAATCTGATTCTGATTCTGATTCTGATTTAAATTAATTCGTAAAAATATAGGAAATTAGAAAACATTTTTAAATTTGTAGTGTATATATGTATATTTATATATATATATATACATATTGTTACATGTATGCAAAAAAAAATGCAAATATGCCACATTTTATACATATATATATAAAAACTGTTTATTGCTGTCATGAAAATACGGTTATGCAAAATATGCTGAATAATCTTAGTGGTCTTAAAAATAGGCTTAATTATTTTTATGTTGTATATAATTTTACATTGTATTCTTTTGAGTTTGTATAGAATTCCAGAACGTTTCTTTGTAAGAAAATGTATGTGTTTTTCTCTTTTAATGCACACACACACGCAAACATACAAGCAATAAACACAGAAATGAGGATAGTTCTGCGCTTCTTCTAATTCATCAGTGCCTCACGTCCGCCCGGCACGGGGAGCTCAGCCGTCAGGAAATGACTGTGATCTTACGGGTCTGTGCGTCCTGATGAACTAAAGTAAATAAATAAATAAACAAAGGCCGGCGGTGATTGTGTGGAACAGCAACCTGGGGGTAAAATCGTTCCCGCTATGCAGATTACAGACAGGACTACGCCTGGGAATGAGGCTGCATTATTCATGGAGACTTCTGGCATAGTCAGAGACAGATTGATCCTCACCCTCCCTGGCTATGGGCCAGAGAGCTGCAGATCTCTTTCTGCCTGTCTGTCTGCTTTCTCTCTTTCCTGTCACCTCACTCCATCTGTTTTTTCCCCCTCTCTTTTTCTTGCTATCTTTGTGGTGTTGTACATCTATCACGCTCGATCCTCTGCCTTTATTTTGCTGCAGTTTTCCTATCTCCTGCCTCCCACTGTGTCTTGAGTCTTTTCCTTTTTTTGTCTGTCCACATCTTGGGTTCTCTCTTCCACTTGCTGTGGTGTCAAATGTCTGAGAGACAGCGGTCTGGCTGTCAGTGAGATGATAGTGTTTGCTGGAGGAGCGCTCAGCATTTACCGGCAATGAAAAGTGCACCACATGCTAGGCCTGCGAGGCACATGCATCTCTAAAGAGCCTCTCAGCTTTGAATTAGTTACAGACAAGTCAAGTGTATTTAAATCTCGGGGCTGTTCTCAGGTGAAGAGAACATTCCTTTTGGATTTTAGTACCTTTTAAAGTGGTATTCTTTTCACAGTGTTTTGTTTATATTCTGGCCTGGTATTCAACAGTTAGTTCAAAAGTTTAAGTGTGTGTCATGACTTAAAGAAGCATTTCTTTCTTTACTGTTAAACTACATTTTAAATTAGAAATGTTTCCATAGCCAACTATTTGCAATGAAATAAATGTAATTGTTTTATATTTTATTTAATTTAAGATTGACTTTATTTCAAGCAATGTAGATGTTTGAAGGAAGAAAAACTTTTACACAAATATCAAAATGTAAACCTTCAAATTTTGAATCCAGGTTTTTGGTGTGGTCTCTGGTTTATGATCGCCACTTTATAACATTGGCGTATTTTTAATCCGCTCTATCGGTTGTAAGTATCTCCTCACAGCAGTGGTTATCAGCAAATCTCTCTTCGGTCAGCATTTTTTCTCTGCAAACTGTGTTGTTGATCTGCTCGTTGCTGTAGTGTGGAGATTTGAGCCCTCAACCACTGAAGTTAAATGCTTCCTAGCCTCATCCCACTCAAAATGGAAAGCGTTTTTTCTCTATGTGCCAAGCTCTGTTCTGATTTTCTGCCTTTACACGATTCCTGGCAGTCGGGAGGCAGGATGAATGAATCTCTCAAATTTCCTGCTTAATTGAAACCCAAAAGCGTTTTGTTTGAGTCAAATCTGTCTATGTGACCAAAATCAGATTTTTGAAAGTGGCGTTGGAAAATTGACAACAAATATGCATGTGTTTTCAGTGAAATTCACAAAACTGTTTAAGGATTCAATACTGTGAATCCCACAAACTTTGTCGAATCTAGTCAACATTTTTCACTGGAGGTAGTCGGTACTGGCCAGGGAACTTGTAAACAAAAGCTTGACCAGGTTTCTAACTCCCAAAAGTTGTGTAAAAACCAGCCAATCAGATTAAAGCTTGTCACTTTGAAAAAGCTCTTGCCATTTTATCTGCAGTACGCAACAGAAACATTCTCTGAATTGTTTGTCTGAGTTCTCCTGAGTTGGTCAAAGAGCAGTAAAGTTCCATTGTAGGTGTCCCTTTGCAGCAATGCTAAAGATGAAAGTATACATCCTTGTCCAATTTGTGGTCAGTCCAATATGACAATTTTTGTCTCTGATATATGCAAACATTGTCCACAGCTTGGTTTTTATTAGCGAGCTTTTGTGCATAAAGAACCCTGTTGGCAGAATAAATCATTTAGGTTTCCTTGTATGTATAATATTAAAGTGCCATGATGACATTAAGCGTAAATCCCAAATTTGGAGTCTTATTGAGTCAAGATCGGTCTTTATTCTATTTTGTAGGGCACTTGACAGCACAGTGTGGGGCAGTCAGCTCTAAAGACCCAGTAATAAACAAGCAAACCATCCTCTCCACGGGACTTGTAATCTAACACTCCATGAAAAAGCGGCTGATGGGGCTAATGGGAGTTCAGCATTGACAGACAGAAACGCTGTTGTTTCAGACACTCCCTGAGCTGGGCGTTATTCCTCAGCGGTGGCCAGATTGTCACAGAATGGAGCTTGTGTGGAGGCACAAAGCCACACCTGGCGGCACTCCCCTATCCTCTTGTGTCCTCGCAGCATTATTCCTCTGCACTGCCTGTTCCAAAACAGGATCAGTATCATCTTTTGCACTTGTAAATCTGACAGTCCTCCATATTTTCATGTGGCTTTCTTATTTGACGATACGGACCCCAAAGAGCAGGTACTTACAAGAGAACCGTGATAATCCTTTCTATGGCACTTAGCTGACTGATTCCCCATCAGTGGACTGCAGTGTTGAGCTTATTGTCTGGTAAAGACGCCTGTATTGTGCACGAAACCAGGCACCGGGTCAGTGTTTGTGTCATTTAATGGAGAGTAAACTGCTCACTGGGGTGTGTGGCTAACACAGCAAAGGCGAGTTATCTGGCTGTAAAACCGGTCCCTGAACTCCCCTCAATTTTCTCTCTCGCTCTCGCCTTGTTTTCTCATCGTCTGCTCAACCAAACCATCTTTCAACCAGCCCCGGAGGAGCTGAACTATAGCCTTGTAGAAAATTAACTTTTCACCACACTTGTTATTGGGCAGTGAATTGAGAATTTACTGGACATAAACATCTCACGAAACTGTATTTAGCATTTATCGTCTTTTTTAATGCGTCATTTTATACAGCCACTAATGAGCATGAGCATAACTTGCCACCATTGTCAACAGAGGTTTGCCCACTATAATGCATTTGCAGTCGCTACTGTTAAACTGTTGGCGTTTGTGTTTCCTGTTTACAGTGGTGAAATGCCAAAACGTTGTATAGTTAGCGCTGTTTTAACCACCAGGAGTGTCTGTACAACCACGGAATGATAATTTAAAGGATTCACACCGCAGTGACAGAGTGACATCTGTCTTAAAAACATTTTCCTCAAAGATGGTTTTTGGTGTTGTCACAGTTTTTTTTTCTTTGGATAAACTTGGTGGCAAACGGTGACTAATTTGCAGTTGCAATGTAAATCATCACAGTCTTGGAAACTATCTAGAAACCATTTAACTGATGTTTCATATTTATCAATATAATGTTCAAATGTACAGACCAGCGTATAAAGGGATTGTTTTATAGGATTAGTTCACTTCCAGAACAAAGATTTCCTGATAATTTACTCAACCCCTCATCATCCACAATGTTCATGCCTTTCTTTCGTCAGATGATAAGAAATGAAGGTGTTTGAGGAAATCATTCCAGGATTTTTCTCCTTATAATATACTTCAATGGGACGCAATGGGTTGAAGGTCCAAACTGCAATTTCAGTGCAGCTACAAAGAGGAAAATGGGTCTTTTCTAGTGAAACAATTGGTCATTTTCTAAATAAAGTAAAAATCTATACTTTTTAACCATAAAATGCTCGTCCTGGAGTGGTTCTGCGAGGTGCATCCACAAAAGTCCATGCGTTACGTAGTCACATTGAAAAGGTCACACATGGCGTAGGTGGAAGCACCAACCCATTGTTAACAAAGCCAACATGCAAAGACTAAATTTAAAATGGCCTTTTAATTGTTTTGCTAGAAAAGACCTTTATTACTGAGCTGAAACTGTGAGCCCTTTGAATCTGCGTTGAAACAGCAATATGGATCTTTAACCCATTGAAATCCAGAATGGAGGAAGATATTTTCTTTAAAAACATTCCCTTTTTTTAACTGAAGACAGACACAAACTTCATGGGGGTGAGTAAATTATCATGATATGTTTTAATGCAGGCATGTGTTCTTTTTGTGGTCTCCAGGGGTTTGTCCAACACAGTCTCACAAGCAATTTGTACATATTCGTACGAGGTGCCAAATTTGTGCCAATTCGTACTAATTCGTACGACCTCACTCGTACGATTTGTCTAAAACCACGTGATGGGTAGGTTTAGGGGCGGGGTTATGTTTAGGTCATTCGTACAAATTCATACGAATTGGCACCTCGTAAAATACGGACGAATTGCCGTGAGATCAGGTTGGTTTGTCTTTGTTCCGTTTCCTTCATTTCTTCCTTGTCTATGAAAGATGAAAGGACTGGCTGGTCCAGTGTTGCCACCTTGTGCACAAACTTAATAGTGCAAAAAACTAAATTTTTTTAATAGCATATTCAGTACACATGTACTATACTGATAATGATAATTAAATTACATTTAAACCAAAATATAATTTGGGCTTAGCACTTTATTATAATAATGGTTTTATTCTGTCAATGTGAAGTGACTTTGAAGGCAATCATCTAGCAATGAAAAAAATATTCAGCACAGGAGCATTCGTGATTTTACTACAGTTTTGAATGAGAAATTCCTAAATACAGAATATCAGTGGACACTTACCATCTTATAAAAGGAAAACATCTTTCCCTCTTACAGCAACTGTTTTCATCCCACCTAATGTTTTACTCAGTCATCTTGAAAACGTGTTAAGATGTTTCTCACCTCACTGTTTGAGGGCTCACCAAACACACTCCACCAAACGGGACACAGGGACAAAGTGTTGCCGTGTCCATATGGATGCCTGATGATGATGATGTGCTAACAGCACCTCTGAGCATGGAATGATTTACACAGCAAATGTGGACCGTGGTGTAAGGCGTGTGTGCGCTGGTGCATGCATGCTCTTCAATCACCCTCGCTGCTGGGCATGCATGCTCTGCAGATGCGAACCCTTACAGGCTCTCCAAAGCCAGATGTGTGTAATGGGTTGGTTGAAGTGTGTCAGCGATGTTCTCCAGGGGCAGGGTATTGTGGAGTGGATAGTTGCTGGACTGTAAAGAGCACTCTGACTGTCTCAATTAACCAGCACCCTGTAATGAGTCATCAGAGGGCCGTATTCATGTACACTCATTTTGATTCATTTCTCTTTATGTGTATTCTCTGCTGGCTTGTGTCTGGAGCCAGTGTAAAAATATATGCCTTTGAATGTCTAATGGGACCTACGCTCTTAAAAATAAAGGCTCAAAATGAGTTTCTTCAGT
Organism: Enteromius paludinosus; assembly: GCA_032361165.1. Taxonomy (NCBI): domain Eukaryota; kingdom Metazoa; phylum Chordata; class Actinopteri; order Cypriniformes; family Cyprinidae; genus Enteromius; species Enteromius paludinosus. Next base: position 15,236,001 of record JAUMHQ010000078.1, on the reverse strand, counting down.
GAGTGCAGTAGAAGAACCAATTTTGTTTTTTTTAAAGGACCTTTTGTTTGTGAAGTGTGAGTAATTAATCATTTAAAGGTTCTTCTTCCACCATAATGAACCTTAAACTTTATTTTAAGGCACGATTCTTGCTATTAACAAACCAGAAACTACAACTTAAGCGTCAATAAACTCTTATATTGCTGCTTAATAATAGTTAGTAAAGTAGTTGTTAAGTTTGGGTATTGGGCAGGATTAGGGATGTAGATTATGGTCATGAAGAATATGTGCTTTTAACAGCTAATATGTAAAAAATAGGCATGCAAATAAGCAATTAGTTAACTGTGAGAATGGGTCCCTAAAAAAAATTAAGATGTTAACTTAAAACTCTTGGACAAAGAGGCTTTGGAGTCAAAAAGGCAGAGAACCACTGCCTTAAAATGTTCTCTATGTAGGCAGCTCACTGTTTTGGAACGTGGCTAAACTCCAGTGTTAATGTGCTTTAACTGCGCACTGTGTACAGATGTGCCTTGCTTCTTTCAGAGCAGCTTCCATCAGTGAAGAAAAACATGAACCGTCTCAAATCATTCCTCATTCTTGTTTGCCTTAGGCTAAGAAGGCTGATCTTTCACCTCCCTTATTTACATTTCATCAAACCTCTCTCTGTCGTTTTGCATTTAAATGGATCACTGACATGTTGGCAGGTAAATCAGAGTTTGACTGATGTTCTAAATTAATTTTTATATGATAAAACGTACTGCTTTTTATGCTTTTTAGCACTTTGATCCAGGGATGGAGCTTTTCCTTTCGAAATGTAATGCACATGCAAGGAAAAGCCTGGGTTTGGTACAAGCAGCAGGTATTGCATAAATCCATATTTAATACAATTTTAAGCATAACTCAGCGATAGAACATATTTTAATAGGCAGTTGATTGGTAATACAGCGTTTCAGGCATGCTAAATATATATGACATTAAATATATGATATAGTATAGGAAGTAAATCTATTAAATAAAAATTAAAGCATCAGTATAAATAAAACCAATAGCATCCATAATGTATGAAGTCATGGCATGACACATGAGATTAAAAGAAAATCTTTTTTTCACTGTCGTGTAATGTTGTTGTGGGTTTTCATAGCTGACTCATCTTTGATGAAGGTGGAGAATAATAGATGTCCACAACAAGTCAACAAGATTGAAGCCATCACGAATTGAGATTTGTTCTCTAAACCAGATGTTGAACTGTGTGAGGACTGTTTCGGGATGCTCTTGCTTGGGCATAAACAGAATGATCTAGAAAGAATTCAATTAAATGACATACTCAGAGCAGTGTTTTTAATGCTATAGATTGTGCTCATATACATTTGACATCTCCTGCACCCATAAAGATTTCTGAGAATAATTACTTGGTAGGACCTGCCTGCTTGTTTATCTGCAATTTATTGGGTTTTCCATGTTCTTCATGGGCTTCAAGCGTTTCTCTGCCACTTTCTCCCTGGTCTCCGTGACCACATAGGACTTTCCAGCCTACATCGGCTCTGTGGAATAACAAGTAATGACTTTACAGTGCCAAGCCAACCTGCTGCTCTCAGCCAGAGTCTTGTCTCCATCAATGACGGCTGATTTGATGATGTGCTTTGAAGAACAGCTTTTCTATAGGCAATAATTATGCATGGCGAGGCTTTTCATTGGTTGAAATTACGCACTCTGTATGAACGGGCTTATTATCACACAATAATCAATGTCTAAACGTCGTTTCTCAAGGATTCGGGCATAGATGCGAACCGTATAGATTTCCAGCTGGTATCTAAACGGGCATTTCAGTACCAGGTGTTCTGGACTGAATTATGGTGAGAGGCTTAAGACGTGTGTCCCGTCGCTTCTCAGGAGGTGGAAGTATGAGCCCAGGGGTCGAGGCTGCTCCCAGATTGAATTTATATGTAACAATCTGTTTCCATCTCAGCAGCAGATGCCTGGCAACCACATCCATGCGATCAGTGGTGAACAGCTGTCATTGTCAAAAGAGAAATCAAAGTGAAGGCTGTGGAAAAAAACATTAAAAAAAAAGAACTGAGCGGTAGTTCTCATTGTAGCAAAGGAGGGGGGTCATTGTGAGGAAGTGTTTTTCTCACCTTTTCTTTCACCAGGCTGTAATTAATAAGAAACATTACAGCTCAGCAAGGAGAGCAGTACTGTAAATGGATGGATCATTATGACGCTTGACTATTGATGGGCCAGTAACCAACTAGCCTGTTAGGTTTACCAGGTTTACTATATAAAGGTTTTTCTATATATTTTTGGTAACACTTTAGAATAGAGAACACTTATTCTCTATTAACTACACTTTTTTTTATTAATATTTATTTTTAAATGAATTTTTAAGTTTAGATATTAGAGATGTAGAATAAGGTCATAAAAAATAAGGCATTAATTTGTTCTTTATTACTACTAATAAATGGCTAATATTCTAGTAATATACATGCTAATAGGCAACTAGTTAAGAGACCATACGTTAATGTATTAACGTATTTTCTTTATTTTGTTTAACAGCAAAATATGTATTTAACCTATTTTTTATTGACTGAAAAGATCTTTTTTTATGCATATCTGTTAGTATTTGTTATAGTGGCCACTGACCTCAAATTTCTTCATTATTTTTTTACTGTACATTATAATGTCATAACAATTTGCAGAATATAAAACAATTGGTTTTACTTCATTATTTTTTCATGGAGGGTTGTGAGTGTAAAAGTGAGAAAAAGTGACTATAAATAAATAAGATAAATATCATCTTCAAGTCATTATAAATGGCAATAAATAGAAAATTAATGGCCGTAAATAATTTAGACCAAAGATAAAATGCCTTTTGATACATTTGAAGGCTGTGTTGTGTTTGAATCCATTATACTACGTAAATTCTGTATATAAAAAGTATATACAATCTCGATGGGAGGGTCAGAGAGCTTTCGGAATTCATCAGAAATATCTTAATTTGTGTTTCAAAGATGAACGAATTTTTTACAGGTTTGGAGGGAAACGAGGGTGACAATTTTCATTTTTGTGTGAACTGTCGCTTTAAGTGTTGGTAGCACTGTGTTTTGTGGTTACATTAAATTCTTTTCACCGAAGTAGGATGTGTGTATAGTACACCACGAGGCTTTTGTGCTTCAACACTGGGTTGTGCTCGGAGTATAAAACCAAATTAAAGGCTGTTTATCTGCAGCAGTGCACTCCTGAGAGGAAGAGAACACATATACTAAACCTGAAGGATAGATTTGTTGATGTATTGGGGATTGTTGAATATTTTGAGAGGAGAGAGGAAGTACAGACGATGAAAGGGGATGGAGGAGCTTCCATTTGTGGTGGTTTCTCTGAAATGTTTAAACAGCAACTGGGAGACCCATATAAATATATGAACTTTAAATGAACTCTTGTAATTTTATTTATGAAGTTAATCCATGGTGAAAATTCTAAATTGTTAATAGCCTTAGATGGAACAAGTATGCTCGTTGAGCAAGAACATGTAAAATGCAGCTCATCTGGTAGAGTATTGCGCTAGGAATGACAAGGTCATGAGTTCGATTCCCTGGCAGCACGCATACTTTGAATGTACTGCAAGTCACTTTCCATGAGCTCATCTGTCTAATACATTTGTTAAATGAAATGTCACATGCATCACTGCAAGGTGTTGTCTCATTTGGTGGCTGCAACATGTCTCATTTGACACTTTGTCACATGTCACTTGTTCGCTCTAGTCTCATTTTCACATATCAAGTCATTTCACATTCAAGTGGCATTTGTCCAAAAAAAAAAAACGTGGCATAATTGTCCTTAAAACCTTGGTGAGAACAAAAGGCCTGGGCGCTTGTATAATGACACATAAACACAGTGCTTAAATATGAGGAGCTTGTTAAAGAGGTATCTATCTTCACTCCTCTTATTGTGAATTCACAAGCATTATGTCCTCTCTCTGTCTATCATTTGAGGTAATTACACCCTCTCTCTCTCTCAAAAGAGGAGTACCTTTATGGAGGACTCTCCTCTACTAACACATCATAACACATCAAAAGGCAATAATAGGCCATAGTCTCTTTGTAAGACATGTATTTCATGCATCAGATGTAATTTTTCCTACAAGATCAAACAAAGCGGTGAACAATGCGTTTAATGACTTGAGCACATCCCCTTTAATAAGTTTAGCAGTTAATTAATCAGTGTCAGAGTAATGCTTGCGTAGTATGTAACCTTAGTCAACAAAGTCAGTGGTTTTGCCCTGCGGTGCAATTTTTCTTGCTATTCATCATTTCAGAACAATTGTTTGATCCTCATATACTTAACGACTTTTAAAGGGATAGTTCACCTGAATACGAAAATTGTCATAATTTACTCACTTATGTTGGTCCAAATATGAACTTACTTCTGCGGTTTGTTTTGAAGCTTGAAAAGTTCAGTTCAACCCAGAAAAATCACATTTTCATCCTTGTATTATTTGTATATATATATATATATATATATATAATGTGTTTGACCCAGATCAGTTTACTTTGTTTACATAAACCAGCCACCGTAGCTGTATTAATATTGCCGCCCGTGTTTTAGCATGTACTGTAGCGCCTCATCTAGAGTTGTTACACACCCCTCCGCCAAGTGTTATCAGACAGCACACAAGCAACAGGAACATTACAGCAAGCCAGCCGTTTCTCTCCTGCTGACATTTGCCATTCATTCACATTCACATCAGCATGAGTTTTCTTTTCTGTGGTTCTTTTTATGTCTCTCCCATGCACCTTTTCAATTTCTCTGCCTTCCTCCTTTGTTAGCTTGTTGTTCTCTTGTAAAGAACGAATAAAAGCAATCGTGCCTTGAATGACGGAAGGTTAAATTGAGTGTGTTCATAAAAGCTGGACTTTGACCTGCAATGGTCAATATTCAGTTCAAAATAAGGGAATGAAGCAGCTGCTCATCGTCTGTCAGCTCAAGGTAGTGAAATGTCAGGTAGCCCTACTTTTATAACATCTTATTAAATTACTAGGAAGAAATTGAGAAACACACACAGAGAGTATTTTTTCTACGTCTGTTGACAGGTGAATTTAGAATGAATTGGCCATAGTGTGCAAAAATATTTGAAGTTATTTTTAATATTATCATGCACTATCATACTGTTCCGAATTTAGATTCTTGACTCTCACTTTGAACAATTTCAAATACATACTCCAATTCATCAAATAATCATCGAAATGTATTAGTTTCCACACAAATGTGAAGCTGTTTTCAACAGATAAGAACCATTAATTTTATTAAATTTGTCCTCATGACAATGTGGTTATTATTAGTTTTGTTATGCATATATGTGACGAACAGCATGTCAGTGTGTCACAGCTCATATACATGATAAACTAGTCTTTCTCTTGGTGATATGGTACCTGTCATAAAAAACATAAAGACAATTACCTCATATTTCTGTTTTGGAAGCTTAATGCAAGGAATATGCAGCATATGTATCACCACATGGAGTTTTGAGGTAAAAATTTGTCTTGACATATGTTTTCTTTAATAGATTGTTTTGGTTTTTTGAATCGTGTATGTCACTTGCATCGGCAACAGTCTTACAATTCAATTTAAACCATATTGCAGTTCTTAATAATGTTACCAGTGAGCAACTCTGCGTAACTTTATTTATTTGCCAGTTTTTGCTCACAAGAAATGAGTATCTATTAAGCATAGCTGAACATCAGAAATGACAACATGTGTTCTTTTTCATTGCAGAGGAAAGGCCAGACTGCTCCAAGGCGAGATGTGAGGTGCAGTTTTCTCCACGCTGCCCTGAGGACTCTATATTGATTGAGGGCTATGCTCCACCAGGTGAATGTTGTCCCCTGCCCAGCCGCTGTGTGTGTAGCCCAGCTGGGTGTCTGAGGAAAGTCTGCCAGCCCGGGCACCTCAACATCCTGGTATCCAAGAGCTCAGGCAAACCTGGCGAGTGTTGTGATCTCTATGAATGCAAACCAGGTAATCCATTTTAATATTAAGTTGTGTTGTGACTTCCTTGATTCCATCTTCATATGGTGCACCGTGTAGGTCAACTAGCTTACAGCAACCAAACCAGTATAAACCGGTCTGCGCTAGCAAGGTATAAATGAATAGTTTTAAAAAAAATTATAAGTTATGTTGTAAAAGTTCTTCTAAGAGCTTCAACTTTTATGTTCTACCTGGTCCCATGGTATAATCATACCAGTGTGCGAGACACGAAATATATCACTGCAGGTTCCAAAAGAAATAAACACTGGAGGCAGTAAAACTTTGACACCATTTATTCCTTTTCACACAAATTTACAGAGTGTCTATTAATAAAGCTTATTTTTCACACGATATTTGAAAACTGATGCTTTTGATTGTTAACATCACACACATCCACCTTTATAGTTTTCATAGACAAAGGTTTGTACGGTAGCTTACGGAGTACAAAGATTTACTTGAGAGACGAGGATCTCCGTTTAAATCCTGTGTAACCATGTTTTGACAAAACAGTTCAAATCTGCATAAAAGTTAGTTGAAATGACACGGTTGCATCAACAAACGCCTTTTTATATCAGTTTTGTATTTTTTAACACTATCTGGTAGGTTTAGGGTTGGATTTGGTGTAGGGCATATTTCTAACATGACTTTTAGTGATGACATTTAACGTAATAAAAACACAGCGATACGTATATGTGTGAGCATATGAAGACAGATTTTCAATTTGTAGCTGAAATATCTCTCTCTGTGTTGGCTTTTCTAAAATAAAAAGCATGCAGCGTCAACTTTTCTTGCAATATCAAATTCTTTTCCTGCTACAGCAATGGATGGGTTGTTGTTGAGTCTTGGGAATCCACACCAGGAACCGGCTAGTGATAGATTTGAATTCTTTGCAGGTTATCTCAAGATGCTGTCATAATACCTTAATTTTAATATATCATGCTGTATTTTGCTGCAATATGGCAGCCTTGAGCAGAGATTGGCACTTGGCTTCAACAGGACATAAAAAACAACAGTAATTCATTTCCCAATACTCCAAAGAGTGCGATTTTGTGATTTGGGAGTTTGCCAAAGCCTTTGAGACATTTCAAATCCATGGGCTGGTTACATGAGTGGTTCTGCTTCCAGAGACGGTTTGGTAGATAGGACACAAATGCTTTGGGTACGATTTAGTAAGACACTTTTCAGAAAAACTAGTAAAATTGACATGAAATAGAAAATTTCTGTCAAGGAAGTGCTACTGTATATATTTATTATGTGTATATAAATGCACACACATGCATGTTTGTTTATATTTCACAAAAAAAGTTTGTTTTATAATGAAAATTATATGAATGTAAATATAGACTTGTAAATCCATGTAAATATTTTTTTTTAAATGGTATGTATGTGTATTTATACATGCATAATAAATATACACAAAACACACAATTATATTATGCATGTATTATGCAAAACATTTATTTTGGATGCAGTTAATTGCGATTAGTCATTTGACAGCACTTTATATATTTACACAACATATATTTAAAGATTTTATCAGTTCAAATTATTCGTATGTCCTTGTCCTTATGTCCTTGAAATATAGTCATAAGTTACCTCTGAAACGTTAACTGGATTATGTTAATACCCAATGTTTGACATTAAACCTACATTATAAAAGACTTAAGCTCTGTAAACAGCATGTGTTGAAGTTTAGGGTGTGATATAACAGGTAAATCATTTGCTTGGATAAGAGTTTGATGAGGTGTGTTAATTATAGGCTTCGATGAGAAGTGCTAAATGTTTTATGTCTTGTTTTGTGTTTAGTTTTCAGTGTAGACTGCAGCACAGTAGAGTGTCCACCAGTGAAGCCTGTCCAGTGTCCGGCAGACAGCTATGAGACTCAGGTCAGACTGACAGCAGATGGCTGCTGCACCCTTCCTACCAGGTTAGATATTTTTACTCTCTCACACTCATAATTGAGGTTAGAATGTTATGCATTTCTCATACTCAATTCAGGTTAGCATTACGTTTGCAAATTAGGTACGGTTCTAGGTTAGTTTTGCACTGACAATTCAAGTTAGAAGTTAAACCTGTTTAACTCTCACAGTCCTAGTTACACTGTTACATCGGTCTCATGTTCACAAGTATATTTAAACATTACACTTGTGTAACTCTCACAGTCCCAGTTACACTGTTACATCGGTCTCATGTTCACAAGTATATTTAAACATTACACTTGTGTAACTCTCACAGTCCCAGTTACACTGTTACATCGGTCTCATGTTCACAAGTATATTTAAACATTACACTTGTGTAACTCTCACAGTCCCAGTT